>PVJX010006159.1:0-79802 GCA_004027295.1 Dolichotis patagonum
TTTGGGTTGTAGGTGGCTGGAGTTCTGTATGCTTCATATTTCTGCATATCATTTCTTTTTCTATGCTTGGGAAATTTTCTTTAATAATTGCTGTGAATAGCCTTTGTAATTCCTCTGGTTTGATTCCTGCTTCTTCATTCACATACTTTATTCTTAAGTTATAGATCCTCTTGTGATCTTCCAGTCTTTGTATCTTTACTGACTGCTCCCTTGTTATTTTTAAGAGATCTTCCCTTTCATAACCCCACATTGCAAGCCTGTGTTCAATTTTTGATAGTCTATCTTTGGTTTCTTTCAAGCAGTTTTGCCAGCTTTCTATGGAGTCTTTAGTTTCCTGATAATCTCTTTGAATCTGCTTCATGAATTCTAGGTTTTTCCAGAATTCTTCATTAAATTTTTCTCTCCATTTGTGTTCCTCCATTCTTCTGTCTGTGTCTTCTTGAGAGGTGCCCAGCCCTTCTTTTATTAATCTACTTATCTCTTGTTTAATTTGAATTAATATTTCAGTTTTGGTCCCGCTTACGAGGTCCTGAAGATATCTCTTTATGTCCGCTAACGCTGTGTTTGATTGTTGCATTTTTGATGCCCTCAGTCTCTTTTGTATTTACCTCTCCTGGATCAATGTTCTCAGGGTTGGGGGCTGGGAGTGTTTTCTTATTTTTCCCTTTTGTCATGTTTTTGGTTCCTTCCGTACAAGTGTACAGTGTAATTCCCAGACCCTTTTCTTGTTGTTTAAGGCTCCTCTAGAGGGTGCAGGCTAGGAGCTTTAGCCCTCTTCAATCGGTTATCAGAAATTAGAGTTCACCCACAGGCAGTGTACGCTAGCTCTTCCCTTCTGGGCCAGTCAACCTTTGCAGGCCTTCACTGCATCAGTGTGCACTGATCTTAGGGAAGTAACTGGGTCCCAGCCAGGGGGGTGGCCTAATCCAAGCAGATTGCACCAATCCGCTCGGCGAGGGGAGTAACCAGCTGAAGCCACTTCTTTATGGAGTTAGGGCTGTCCTGCCCAAATCCAACATGTCGTCCAGTGGGTTTCCCCTTTCCCGTGGGAGAGTCTTATTCCCATCAGTCACCGTGTCCCCAAGACCTGCTGGACTGCCCGACCTCCAACTTCAGCACGGCTGTGGTGGGAATTCATGGTGCCTCTGGGTGGGTCATGTGCAGAGCCGGTCCCAGCAAGCTGCACACAGGGCTGTTCAGCTCCGCTCTCCGGCGGCTCAAGCCAGTCACTTCGGTGCGGATCGCTTGTTCAGGTCAGGTGGAATTCAGGCGTCTCGAGGAGGGTGCCATGCTCGCTGATCTTATCTTCACTAATAGTAGCCCTAGGACCTCATATTCGAGCGGGTTTTTGCACTTTAGTTCTTTTCTGGGTTGTGAGAGTCTATTTCTCTCTGTTTGGGTCTCTCCAGGGTGTTTTATTCTGGCATTTGAGCTGTCTCTCTCAGAGAGGGTCTCTCTCCTGCTACCTACCAGTCCGCCATCTTGTCTCCTCTGAGTAGAGATTTTCAAAGTAGGTATTCACAATCTTTTGCATTTCCATAGGATCTGTAGTAATTACCTTTCCAGTCCTTATTGTATGAATTTGTGTTTTTTGTTTCTTTTTCTTGATAAGGTTAGCTGGAGGTTTGTCAATTTTGTTTATTCTTTCTGAAAACCAGCTTTTTGATTCATTAATTATTTGTATTGTTCTTTTGGTTTCAATTGCATTAATTTCTGCTCTAACCTTTACAATTTCCTCTCTTATATGAGCTTTGGGTTTAATTTGCTCTTCTTTTTCTAGAAGCTTGAGATGAAGCATTAGGTTGTTTTTTATGCTCATTCTGTTTTCTTGATATGACAGTTTATTGCTATATATTTCCCTCTTGAGACCACTTTTGTTGCATCCTTCAGATGTGGTTTCCACATTTTCATTGAATTGTAGGCATAGCTTTATTTCTACTTCAATTCTACTTGTAGCCCACTGGTTGTTCAGAAGTTTGTTATTTAAGCTCCATGTATTTATGCAAGTTTTGCAATTTCTTTTGCAATTAATTTCCAATTTCAGTGCACTATGGTAAATATTATGCATGGGATAATTCCAATACATTTACATTTACATAAGAATATTTTATAGTATAATATTTTGTGTATTTTTGAAAATGCCCTACACACAGCTGAGAAGAATGTGTATTCTGATGTTGTTGGGTGGAACACTCCTTAAACATCTAGTAAGTCTAATTGCTCCCAGGTATGATTCAGTTCTATTATTTCTTTGCTGACTTTTTGTCTAGTTGATCTATCTCCTTGTGACAATGGAGTATTAAGGTCTCCTGTTATAATTTTTTTCTTGTGTTTTTGATTTTTCATTTCCATTAGTATTTTTCTTATTTAATTGTGTGCTCCTGTATTTGGTGCATATATATTTACAATTTTTAGTTATTTTTCTTGAATTTTTCCACTAATGAGTATGTAGTGACCTTCTTTATCTCTTTGAATCATTTAGGTTTGAAGTTCACATTATCTGCAAATAGAATAGTTACCCCTGCTTTTTTCTGGGTTCCTGTTGCATGGAATACTGTTTTCCATCCTTTGACTTTTAAAATATGAGTTTCATTTTGGATCAGATGTTTGTCTTGTATACAGCATATTGTAGGATCATATTTCTTGATCCATTCAGTCTACCTATTTCTTTTGATAGGTGAATTGAGGCCATTTACATTTGTGGATATCACTGATATGTACTGGCTTGACTTTGCCATGTTATGTTTCACTTGTTTTCTTTCTGCTTTTCCCCTTGTTTAATTGCTTGTCCTGCCTGATGGTTTCTTTCTCCTGTTGTTCTTGGGATTTTGGTCATTTTTATCTCTGTCTAGTATGTCTTTCAATACTATTTCTAGGGTTGGTTTATTGGACATGAATTTCTTCAGCTGTACTTTGTCATGGAAGTATCTTTTTTCTCCATTAAATTTGAACTACAATTTTTCTGGTTACATCACCCTGGGTTGAATGTTGTTTTATTTTAGGGCTTGGAATACTTCATTCCAAGGTTGTCTTAACCTGAAGGTTTGTGCTGAAAAGTCTGCCATGGTTCTAATGGCCTTTCCTTGATAGGTGAGTTGAGTCTGTTCATTAACAGCTTTTAGTATTCTGTTTTTATGATGCATGTATGGGATCTTTATTATATGTCTGGGTGTAGATTTATGTTGGTTGTCGGCGTTCTATATGCCTCACTTATCTATATATCAGATTTTTTTTCCATGTTTGGGAAATTTTTTGCTATTGTTTCTGTGAATAATTTAGCTTAGTTTCTGTGAATAACAGTTTTGCCAGCTTTCAATAGAATTTTTTGTTTCTTGGGTGTCTCTTTGAGTTTGTTTCTTGAATTCTGCTTGTTTTGTATATTGTTCATTCAAGGTTTCAAATAGTTTCCCATGCTCCTGTACTTTATTATCTATTTCTTTTCTAGCTGCATTGAGCAACTACTTTACTAAAGTTATTATTTCTGTCTTTACATGAGAGTTTACTTCTAATTTGATTTCCTCTATAGCCTCATGGATTTTTTTATTTCATTCACTATCTTTTCATAAATTTCTAGTGTGTTACTTTGAAATCCTGTATTTCAATGTCTCCTGTACTTGCTCCTGATGAACTAGATATTTGAGATTGCATTTTGCTTTTTCATTTTGCCATTTTCCCCTTTCAGGTTAATATTTGTTCCTTCAGCCCCACTAGTGTCAACTGTTTGTGGTGTGTATCTTGTGGTGCTACTGTAAGGTTGATATTTGTCCAATTGCTGGGTCCCACGATGAAGAGGTGGACCAGTCACCTGACTTCCCCCTGCAGGGCCTATTGGGTGAGTCCTATATTCTTACTAGACTGACAAGCCTAGGAGTACTGATGGAAATCAACCCTTTGTTCCTGCTGTTATTATGTCTTTAGGTTGTTCGGAGTTACCAGATCTTGCTGTTTATAGTGTTTGTCTCAGCTGGGAGCCTACTGTGTCTCTGGGCATTCCTCTGGCCCCCTTAATTTTCTCCAGGTTGTGGGAGGCCTTTTTGGCACTCTCCTCAACCTACCTGATATTCTCACTGTGGAGGAAGAACTCACCCACCCACTTTACAGGCTCGCCTGTGGCCTACTTCTACAGAGGTTTTCATTATTGCTTCTGTACACACTGTATACACACTGAAGGTGGCAAACTCTATTCTTATTTTAGGGGCAAACTCACCTCAGTGATGGAAGCCTGCTGAGTTCTTCTGTTTGGATGATGGGTTACTGAGTCGCCCCTCCATACTGCATGGTTAATCCACTGCAGTCCAAGGTTCTGGGGGGAGGTGTGGGAGCCAAAGTTCAACAGCAATACTAGGTCCAGGAGGTGGGGGTGTCCCCAGTGACAGCTTTGAGACTGTGGGAGTATGCATCACAGGCTGCAGTTCCTCTGTCCTGAGGTGGGTGGCTAAGACTGCAAGGACACAGGAGGGGTGAGGTTCTGGCTCAGCCCCACCCGCACTGCTGGCTGGAGTTCCCACGAGTTGGTCTCCTGGGACAGCAGTGGTCATGGGAGGTGCCAGGGTCTAGCCCAATCCTACACATGCTGCTGACTGGAGTTCCCAGATCCCATGAGGTGGTCTGACATTAGCTTTTTATGACACATGGCTTGCAAATGATTTCCTTTATTCTACAGGTTACCTTTTCATATTCTTTTACTGCACCTCCTTCAATTGTATTTTGATATATTTGCTTCAGTAGAGAAGAAAGGCATGGAGTTAGAGTTATCTAGCTGCATATTACTCAAATATTAAGTGTGTTCTAGTAGAGAGAAGAATGTAACCTGCTGATGTATAATGTTGGGACTTGGTAATTACCACTTTGGGTCCACCATAAGTCATTTCCCCATGTTTGCCTCTAATTACAAGAACTATTGGCTAATGTCCACTATATTCTACTTTTTTCTGCTTCTTATAGCATTTAATTCTTAACTGAAGAGATACACACACATACACATATGAAGTATCATTGCTATACTGAGCACTGTTCAAGGTGCTTTGAATAAATAAAGAGCTAAAAGTTCTTGCTTTCATGGATCTTATGTTCTATCATCCAAGGATAGGCAGTAAGCAAATAATTATAAGCTATGATTTGAAGGGAAATAACTCAATACAAACACTGGAAAGGAGGGTTACTTTTTATATAGACAGATTTAACTGGGCTCCTTGACAAGTTGGCATTTGAACAAAGAACAGAGTAGAAGTAGTTAGGTGATTTTAATGGCTTATTAACTCTAAGAGGAAATGAGTACTGCCATAATTACTGTGAAAATGGGAATAATCAGAGGACACAGATATTTGAGTCTTTGAGTTCAGAGTATTCTTGAAAGTAGTAAAGAGTTCTTTTTAAATTCTGTTTCCTTGACTTCATGTGCATTGTTTGTCTTCTGCTAACATGTTTTTCCTTAATACATGTAAGAAACATTGCTGCAAAGGGCAGATGGCTACTGACCCAGGAAAACAGTCTTTGAGGAAAGAAAATAATTCTATTGCCCATGTTTAAAAACAAATATTTGAGACTTAGCCCTCTATTCTTCTCCACACTTCCTTTAAGGAACATTTTATGCTTTATGTATGACTTACACTTTCAAAGGTTTTTAAATGTGCCACGTCATGTCTCTGGTTGAGAAAGGTTGAGAATTACAATGTTACTTGTTCCAAAGCACCTACTGGGAATAGCTCTTTAAGATAACTTCCTCAACATTTCTGTGGGTTTGTTACTCTGGTCTTTTCCCTGATATATTTAACATTGGTTTTGTTGCCATTGTTGTGGAGTGTTATTTTAATGGGTTCCTTTGCTTTCTTCTGATTTTCTAGTGATTTTGTTTCTGCACCCTTTCCTGTATGTAATATATGGTTACTGATTATCTAACTTTACTTTCTGATATTGGTTGGTAAGAATCTTGACTCTAGTTTTACAGTCTTCTCCCTTTACCTCAAAGTCTCATTATAACCCCTTCTTTTTGCTGTGTATCTACCTGAGATGTCATAGTTTTAGTTAGAAAATACAGTGACTGTCTGCCTTATGTTATCTTTAGCAACTGGCTATCTGTTATGGACCAAGCACTCATGAATCTCTAGTTCTTTTGTTTTTGTTTGGGTATTCCCTTGAATTAGTATGTCTTATATTTATTCTTCATGTTCTGTGAGGAAATATATACTTTTCTTTGTCACAAAACCACCTTGTTTAAAAGACAAGGAATGTTCCCTAGATCTAGTGTTAATATGTATCTAACTATGCAAAAATTACTTTTTATCCCTGTTTACATTAACTTCACATTGCCATAACTCAAATCTTACTCTGTTGGCAAAGACACTACTGATACCTTTGGTTGCGAAGGTAAATTCTTTTTTATGACATCAGATTATTCCACTGAAATTAGCCTTATAATCTTCACCGATCTTCAAATCTTTCTGTAATAGAACATTCACCACTTTCTGAAATCATTATCTACTACTCCTTGACATGTATACCTTTATGTAAAGCCAAACAGAAATAATTTGTATCTCCCAAGAATATTTTATTTAGTTTTGATAGAAGAATCACCTAACACCTACTAAACTTTGAGCGTTGTAAATGTACTGCTCTTAAATTCTTTATTAAAAGTTCTAGAGGTAGTGTTGACCTGAATCCTTTGCAAATATCCTCCTTTCTTCTTTTCAGAAAGCCTCTACTCCAGTCCAAACAGTCCATATGTTTTAAGCAGAGTGCACTGATGACTATAAATTGTAGAAAATAGAGGGGTTTGGGCACTAGGAAAAAAGCTTGTATTTGGTGAAATTTAGCAAAAAATTTCACAAAAGTGAACTCTGCGTAAGATTTTAATAGCCAGATATGGGTAGGTTTTCTCATGGGAGGACATCAGATTGAATCTAGAACAATTCCTTGCATACAGGTAGTACTTAATATATATTTGTCAAAGGAATGAATATATGAAGAATGAATGACCAGTTTATCTGTCTGCATTTGCATTATTGTGGTTAAATTGATCACATTAATTCTCTCCCCATTGAAACAGGCTGGAGCAACATAAGACTGGTAGGTGGCTATAGAGAAAAAGAGTTCTAAAAATAAAAATATTATCAGTGGAAATGAGTTGGTTGCCTGACAATTTTATAGTCTAGTAGAGCAGATGTAGTAATTGAAGGGTCTGTGTTCTAGTCTAAGATGCATAACTTGAGGCTTACAGGTCTCACTGCAGAATGACAGTAACCACTTGCACCTAACATTGGGAACTATTCCATTAAGACTTTGCAGAAAAATTTAGTTTCCCTATGATGGCTGTGTCCAGAGATCTTGCAGTAATTCCCTTAGCTGAAAACTTGGAGCTTCATTTTTGTGATTATTGAACATCTATGTGAAGCTTTCAAAGTGTATTTATATAAATTATATCTAGTGCTGCCTAGATGATAGTTTTATTATACACTTTATCTTAGCCAAAATGCCGAGAAGTGATGATAGTTTTATTATAGAAATAATTAATGATTCAAAATAGGTAAAGAAAGTAAATAGTGCATGCAGGGTATGGCATAATATCACCTTAATCACCAACAAATAGGCTTGAGGAGTTGTTATGGCACATGGAAAGAGGACTGCAGAGCAGGTCTTGCCCTCCTCAGAACCTTAGATATTCAATAGTCATGAAAATAAAATAGAAAATTCAATTGGCAAATAAACATACAAAAAATGCTCCACCAAATGAAAATCAAAGAACTGCAAATTAAACCCTTAATAAAACACAATTCATAATTAATCAGAACTTCAAAAATGAAAAAGATGTTTAAATTGGTGTAGACTCTTATGGCAGTAATTAGGTAGCAACACCAAATGAATCTGAAAATACATAAAACCTACAATCAGCAAGTGTAAATAGGTATTGTTTTGCATCTAAGTATATATCAGAAGGAAGTACTTACTCATGAACTCCGTAGGCACATGCAGTAATGTTAACATATACACTAATAGTGCCATAAACTTGTAATTTTTGTGAAGGAAATGCTTTCAAAGACCCAAAATTTACTACAACTACAGGAACAACCAACACATCACTTTTGGTTTAAGCTAGGGCTGGTGAAACTATGGCACATATGCTGCAGCAGGCTGTGTCACTGAAAGCTCTAAAAGGTTCATCATTACTGGCATAAACTCAAATCATATAGAAAAAAATCTATATGGTGGGTCCATATGTGTCTGCAAGTTACATGGGACAATGTGTCTTCAGCCTGAGGTGGTATTTTGCTCATTACTGCAGAATGGAGACCTAGTGACTCAGATTTGCTACTCTGGGGCTTAGATGCCCACTGAAAAGTTTCAGTGCTGAGTACAGAATGTAAAGATTGGAATGACAGAAGAAATAGGAATAACCAGTATGTAACATGTTGTTAAAGGAACAAAGTTTTACACAAACCACTGCACTGGATGACAAGTGGGCCACCCATCCTAATCAGTGCTTTAACTATTGTTAATAATGGAATAAATTGGAGGGGAAGGAATTAAGATGTGTTATATACTTGAACTCATGCCTCATGATGAATGTAATTACCACGCACTGCAAATATGTATCAATGAAAAAAGAAAGAAAAAATAGAATGAATTCAAATTGAAAATGGTCATATTGTTATAACTTACATATACTGTTGGTTCTTTTGTATTGTTGATCATTTATATGTGAAGATGCTATTCTGCTGGGTATTTGAGTTGTCCTGACAGGAAGTGAAAATTCAAGCAAGAAATTTATTTATGACATGGATCAACCTTATTTATGGAAAGTCATTTAGTTTGTATGGAGACTACTGTAGTGACTGGGATCTAGTTATGTTATCTTTAAAATGTGTTCCAAACATATTAGACTTCTTGTCTTTTGATGTCTACAAGGGTCTTCACATTATAGTGTCGTGTTAGTTAACTTCCGCTCTTACCCATGTAACCACTCAAGATGATTAAAAACTTCTTAATAACCTTATGAAACCTTGAGTTTGTGGCTAGGGGATGAGAAGGTCTTAGTCTAAACATTTGACAAGATTTGGAAAGTGGCAGAAATCTTTTAAATTATCCCCTCTGGTCCCCACTATGAGAAATAAACAATTTTATTTATTAATAGGAATTATTACTAAACTGGAAAGCTTTGCTACCATTACGTAACCTTTAGTCTTAAAACCTCCTTATGGTCAGCTGTATAAATCAAAAGTAACAGACAAGTTCTTGTCCTCTGAGAACTAATAAACCAAGCAGTGACATAAATGGGTTATTGTCTATAAAGTAGTTAAGTGTAGACAGAAATATTTTGATATTTACGTACATTCCATAACTGAGGTACATGATATGAAGCTAAAAGATTAAAGACAAGATAAATTTTACTTTTTCTATGACTACAGCAAACATGACTGTACTACAATTAGGGATAGCTTCACATGTCCCATACTGCTCCATCTCAAGTGGTTCTGGGTTCTCTGGTTGAGGTAGGCATAGGAGTTCTGAGGGAGCAGAGAAGGTGTTTAGGCAGAGTAAAAAACTTTCACTAAGAAGTGTTAAGGTACACCTGGTCACCAGATGGATTTTATTAGTGTAACTAGACCCTTGAAAATGGAGGCCTGTTGTCTCAGATCACCTGATGAATTGTGTTTAATCTTGCAATGATGCAGCCTTACTTACAAGATTGAGTTTTGAACCCTACTTGGCTGGTTATGGCAGAAATCTTTACTATATCACTATTACTCTTTTACCATAACTAGTACTGCTGTTAATGTTATACTATTATGTTACATATATACTGAATGTCAAATTGAGAATTTGTGTAGAACTTTGCTTTATATAAAATCTCACCTAATTCTTATAGCAACCTTACGAGTTAATACTATTATTGTCTTCATTTTAATGAAATAATCTTTGAGGTATTAGATAATTTTTTCAGAGTCACTCAGTAATGGAGTTGGGTTCAAGTCCAAAGTAATTTATGTCAAACCCCTGTGCTTAGCAACCACAGTACCATATTGTATGTTTCTTTTCTTTGTCTTATAGTCATTAGAGCTATAATATAGAGCTGTTCTTATAGTCTTTGCTTATAATATATAAGAACTTTAATTAGAAACACATGTAGCCAGAGTGGGCCTTGCCCACTTATGCTATTTCTTTTCTCTACTTTCCTCACTGAACAAAATGCAAATGCTTGCCAAGAAAACTGTATTGCTGGGTAGCTAGGGAAGTAAGAGGCCTGTTTCCACTAAGAGTCTGTTTATATATTTAATTAACAGTGGGTAGTGAGACATTTTCTGACATTTTTCAGAACCTAGAATGGAAATTTATGCTATTACATGCTTGTAATGGAAATACATTCTTTACTTAATAACTTCAAAATGAACCACATTGTTGATGGAACAGAAAGAAGTGTGACCAGCCATATGTAGATGGCTAAGATTTAATATTCAATTTTAACAAAAACACATTTATCATTTATTGATGATAGGCACTGGAGTCATGCTCCTCTAGAATGCAAGCTGTTTTTAATCTAGGTAACTAATAGGTTCAGAGTATCTAAAGTCACTTAAATTTTGTCTCACCACTTTATAATCTGAGCTTAACACGAAGAAAACAATAACATGTTCCTTCCCAGGTCTCTTTCCATAGTGAGATTCAAAGAATTTGATTTGCTTTGGTTTGGTTTCATTTGTGTTTTGGATTTCAAAAGCGAACTATTGATTTCATCTTATGCCCCATTTGTAGCACACTACCAACACCACTCTGGTATCAATCATCTGTCTATCTATCTATCATCATAATCATCATCTCTCTATCACCTGTCATCTATCCATTCATTCCATTTTATCCCCATTCCTCACTTCTGCTCTCTTCCTCATAAGATACCACTCTAATGCATTTTATATGGATCACTTTGTTTAAATTTTTATAAAATGGCTATTATAATTTTATGCATATTTATGTAGCTTAGTTTATATTAATGGTAGTGTGCTCTAGATCTTTTTGGCATTTAGTTTCTTTTCTCATTTTTATTATTTTGATTAGCATATGTTTGTAATACATAACAATTTTAAATATATAAAAACATAAACTCAGAAAATAAATCTTTTCTTTTGCACCACTTTTCCTATCTTAGTTACCCACTCTCTGGGTGGGATGGGCCCAGCAATTGTGCATTGTAGAAAATGAAGAATGACCAGACCAAAACACTGATCTTTGTTTCAAAAATATACTGCTACCCTCAGTGGAAGTACATGAATCTTCATGAAATAGATATTCTATAGTTCTTTCAAAATAAGAACTTTTGTTGACTAAAATTTACACTCCTTGGTCTCTACTAGATGACTAATCTTAATAAACCTTGGAAGAAAATATAGGTTACCTGTAATTGTGGGTTTTAATTGTGCTGTGATGTCTATGTTTACACAGCTGTCTGATTACCCAAACCTGTCTCAGCCTGTTTAAATGAACAGCACTAAACAATTCTAAAAGAGTGAAAATAGAGTATTATTTATGAAGATGAAGTGCTCAAAATCCATATTTATATTTTGATGTTAGGAAACCTAAATTCCATTCCTAGCTGAAATTCAAACTCACAGTGTTACTCTGGGTAAGTTCTCTCTAGGCTTTCACTAATAACATAAGGCGTGTTTACTAACTCTAAAATCACTTTCAGCACTGTTGTTTGAGGATAATATGCTTTAAATTTGTGGTTCTCAATGAGTACTCTATTTCTTTCCCAGTCTACCTATCTCCCAGTTTCTCCAAATACAACTGTTAAAAGATTGGGGTGCCATTTTTTCATGATATTTGGAAGGCGTGAGGTTCAGGAACAGAATGAGTAGCATTTTAAAATCTGTGGGAAAATTCTAGAAGCAGGCTTAGAAGAAATATAGATATGTTTTTAAAAAAGTATTGTTGATTGTTCACAGAATTAGCAAGCAAAATTGTGTACTGTTCAACAGATAATAAAAATGACCCTGGAAGAGAAACTGAATCTACCAAACAAGACTAATTGTTTTTCAAAATAGTGTGTTTGAACAACTCTTTCAGATCAAAAGCTTGAAAATACTATCTCTATTTCTGTGCCTAAGGCAAGTATGTATTCAGTTGAATGAATATGCCTAATGGCTGTTGTATAAATATGTAGAAAATAATCAAATGGCCCAAGGCAGATTTACTGAAACATTTCAAGAGAATTATTAAATGTGAAGCTGTATTTTCTCCACAGATATTGCAGCATTTTCAGCCTATTTCTGAAATGCCTCTTGGGACTGGAGGGGAATGTGAGATCGTTGATCTAGGTCTGAGACAGGCTACCAGTCAGGAAATGAACTGTAAATGCCTCATCACCCTGCCTAGAGACAGCCTGCTGCTCCATGGGCTTCAGCATCACTCCAGTACAAACTTAGCAGGGCTTTTTCCATGACCATAAACTTTGTATTTTCCAGTTATATCTCCAGACTGCCACATCTATCCTGTGCATCACTGGCCCCATCTTATTTTCTAGGACTCAGCGGTCTTAAAAATCTGTTACATACTATCATCTCCTGTATTCAGTATTATTGGTATCTGGTGCCAAGCCATGTGCTATTGGGAATGTAAGTCTCATATCAGGGTCAAAAACTGGTGGTGGCAATGACTACACATATGTCCTTGGGAAAAATATGATCCAAAATCATAATTCAATTGGAGAGATCATGGAGGCCTAGGTTATGTTAAATAATCTACTCATGCTGGCATAGATAATCAGGAGCACAGCTGGGATCAGAAAATCAACCCCTATTGTGATAGTGAATTAGATGTTCTGTGGATGCAAGGTGAGTTTTTTTATTGAGAAACTTCAATTATAGTTCTCCCAGAAGCAAAGCAGTTAACAAAAGGCACAATGATATATCACGCAAAAAGAAAAATCTCTGAAATAAGATGGATTAAGGTGTGAGTTCTTGGTACAAGCTATAAAATGTGTGACTTTAGACAAATTAATGAAGCTCTCTGTTTAGGAATCTGATTTGCCTGATATTAATATAGGCACCTTAATATTTGGAAGAGTATTAGCATAGAATATATATTTTTATACTTTTACTTTTAACTTATTTGTACCTTTACACTTAAGGTATGCTTATTTTAAGCAAAATAATTATATACTAAGTTTAATTTAATCTGACAATTTCTGCTTTTAAATTTGGGTATTTAGATTATGTCATGGTTTATGTCAGTGGCCCCCAAGTCTCATGCAATTATGGACTTGACCAAATCTAGCATTTGTGAGTGATTCATTTTCTAATGCTCAGATTGGTGGTATGAGTGCTACACCCACCTGGAGTGGGGTGGAGACAGTATACAGTGTAATGGTGGGACGAAGGTGTGTCTCTGTCTCTTACTGGTTCATGCCTTGCAGTTTGCTGTAGCCATGAATGGCTGGCCCACAGCCATGTCATCCTGCCTTGCAGCAAAATGAGCATGGACTGAAACCGCCAAGAACTGTGAGAAATAAACCTTTACTTCCTTAATTTTGGGCATCAGGTATTTTGTCTCAGCAATGAGTAAAAAGTAACTAAGACGGAATTTGGTACCAGAGTAGTGGGCTTGTTGCTGTGACTATACCTGACAATGTGTTTCGACAGCCTTTGGAAACGGTTTGTGGGAGAATTTAGAAATGTTTGGAGGTGTCACCTGAATGCATAAAGCTTGAACAGCTTAGGTTTCTCTGTAGAGGAGATTCTGGTGAGAGCTCAAGAGATCAGAACACAGATAAAAAGCCTGCTGGTAGACAAGGCTCAGGAGGTTTTTGCTGGGAAGATGGGTGGCTGTTAGACTCCACATGATGTGTGTTATGGCTGGGCAGAAAGTTTGTCTGCATTTTGCTTGTGTCCAGAGACTTTGCCTGAGTCTGAAATTAAGATAGATGGACTGATTAATCTGGCAAAGGAAATTTCAAAGCACTTGAGTGTTGAGTCGGTGGCATGGCTATTGTTAAAAGATTTTAGTCAGATTTATGTTGCAAATCAAGAGCAAAGAGCCTAGCAGGATAATTTAAAATGTTGTCAGTTTGGCCAGAAGGAAAACTCCAGGAAGGCTGCAGACTGAAAGATAGAGCTGAAACCTCAATTGCTTAGAAGGAACAGAGAAATGGAAAAGATGACCAGGACCATACTGGGAAACAGCAGGTCTTCACTTTTTGCAACCTCAGACTGCTAAAAGTGAAAGACTTTGGCTCAGAGGAGAAAGCCATACAGTACCACATTCCAGAGTGGTGACAGAGGCCACAGGAGATTCTAAAATGGTGGCAACCACACCAGATCCCAGAATGGCAGTGACATAGAGAAGCTTTTCCTCACAACCAGGTTCAGAGTACTCAGCAATTCAGGCACTCAACTCCTACAGCCAAGAGAGAGAAAAGCCTGGCTACTGCTCCAACTGGCAGTAAACCTTTTGGCCTCCATGTGGCATTGGTTTTAGGTGGAAGGAGAATGCACACGTTCTGAGGGTAAGACAGCTTCCACCTCAATTGCAAAAGGTCTGGGAGGCCAAGCAGTGTGCTCCTGGGAGGGCAATATGTAAAGGTATAAGGGTGAATCCAAAGGTGAAATGGAGACCTCAGAAGTTTGAAAAACCCAGGAATGTGGATCATCCAAGGAAAGCTGCCAAAACTGAGCAGTGGTGGCTTAAGAGAGAAGCTGCAGGTGTTAAAATCCTTGAAAGTGCCATGGGGGTGGAATCATCAAAGCATTTTGGAGCTTGTAGCCAGATTGCTTCAGGTGCTGAGTGTGGAACTCTAGGAATTAATGTTTGCCCTGCAAGATTTTGGACTTGCTTTGGTTCCAGTGCTTTGTATTCCCGTTTGTAAATTTTGGAATGGTAATATTTATCTTGTGCCTTTGCATTTTGGAAGTGTTTAACCTTGTTTCATTTGTACAAGGAGTTACAGTTAAGAGTTTGCCATAGATCTGGAGGAGACTTGGGACTTGGACTTTTCAGCAATACTGAAACTGTTAGGACTTTGGCAACTCTTGGAGATGGACTGAATGTATTTTGTATAAAGGATGTTCATGAGTCTTTGGGGGCCAGGGGTGGAATGTCATGGTTTATGTAAGTGGTGCCCAAGCCTCATGCAGTTATGGACTTGACCAAATGTAGCATTTGTGATCTGTTCATTGTCTAGCACTTGGATTGATGGTGTGAGTGCTACACCCATCTGGGGGTGGAGCCAGCATATGGTATAATGGTGGGAAGGAGGTGTGTCTTGCACTTTTGCTTTTGTTTTGCTTTGGCATAGCTGTTCATAAACAGTGGCCCACTATGACACCCTACCACTAGGAGCCAGCTTTGTATATGCTGAAACCTCCAATCTGTAAGAAATAAAACTTCCTTTCCCTAAGTTTGGCCATCAGGTATTTCTCAGATATTTGATCTCAACAAGTAAAAAGTAACTAAGACAAATTATTTACATTTAATGTGATTATATGGTTAAATTGAGTCACCTTATTTGTTTTCTTCTTTTTTTTAATCTTTTTGAGACAAGGTCTTGCTATGCAGTTCAGACTGACCTTGAAATCATTTTGTAGCCCAGGCTGGTCTTGAACTTGCAACAATCAGCTTGCCTCAGCCTCCCAAGTGCTGGGATTACAGGCATGTGCACACCTGGAACGTTGGGCACCACTTGATCCGGCCTGCGGATCAATCCGTGGGTCTAACCTGGAGGGGGAACGGGGATGGGATGAAAACGGGACAAGAGGAAAGAGAGACGGAGACAAGTCGAGCAATTCCAATCAAGTCTCGTTTATTGAGGAAGTGAACATGGCTTATATAGAAGGCAGAAATGAGGAAGTGAGATCATATGATGTAGCCGGGTAACTAGGTAACTCTGGGTGGTATTAACCCTTTTGGCAGGAATATCTAAGCAACAATTGGGCGGGCTCAACTCTTTTGCGGGAGTGAAGGAGGGAGGAAGTATGTCATCAGGCAGAGATGTTGTGGAGAGACCAGATAGGTCACAGTCATGTCCGGCCAGGCAGAGAGGATCATGGGCAATGTAGGCAGACGCACCAAATGCCCACAGGAAGGTGGGATGGGGCGGCAGCAGTGAGGCTATCATGCCGCTTCCTACAGGTTTGAACATTCAAGAAGGCAGAGAGGGCCACTTTGGGAGCGCTGCTCTCAGCGGTGGTTGTGCTCCTCCGTGCTAAGGAAGACACTGAGGAATGCTGCCGCTATGTTCTCCTTCTGTCGCGGAGTGGTGAGTGACCTGTTTTCAGATCCTGCCTTTGCAGTTGTAGGCATCTGAGAGCTGGCAGGGATGCCATTATAAGGAAGAGCTCAGGTTCAAACCTGGGCCCCAGAGCTACCCATTGGCTTTACACCATACTCCTTCAGGGTTTTTATTATGAAGACACATGGGATTATTCCAAAGTTACTATGTGGTAATCATGTGATTATCATGACATTATCATGTGATATCCTTGCCCTTACTTCTGTGTATGTGATGTAATAGTTATTGATTTGTGTATGTTGAATCATCATTGCATCTTTAGATGGAGCCTACTTGATTATGATATATAATTTTTAGATGGTTTATTACATTCAGTTTGCAACTAAGTTGTTGAGAATTTTCACATCTATATTCATTAAAAAGGTTGCCTTATGCCGCTCTCTTTTGGTTCTATCCTTGTCTGGTTTTAGATTCAGGATAATTCCGGCTTGAAGAAATGATTTTGCAAGTACTTCTTCCATTTGTGTGTGTGTGTGTGTGTGTGTGTGTGTGTGTGTGTGTGTGTACCAGGAATCAACCCAGGATCTTACACTTGCTAGTCAGGCACTGTTCTGCTAAGCTATAACTCTGGCTCCATTTTAGATTCATTACAGAGCTAGAGGAGTATTGATGTTTAATCTTCCCTGAAGTTATTTTTCAATTTTATTTAAAGATAAAAAAAAACAGAAAAAAGGGTAGCAACAATATAGAATTCCAAGGAAAAAAAGAAAAGAACAAAAAACACTAAGAAATCATTACTTGATAAATCACATACTGCCAACTTAGAAATAGTTGTTCAAGTTAAAAAAATTAAAACATACAAAGTACACATTCAAACAATGAGACAGCTAACAGTTCTGCTCCACAATCTAAAAAAATAGTAATACGGTCATCCATCTCACACACTTAACATACATGCAATTATATCCTTTAGAGCACTTTCTTTTCCTCTTTTTTACAATATCAATTACACATTTTAGGTTTTATTACTCCTACACTTCTTATTACTATTTACACTAGAGACACAATGTGATATTTATAAATATGGTTCTTATTTATTTCACTAATGAGGATAGTCTCAAGTTGTCTCCATTTCCCTATGAAGGCCTCAAGATCATCCTTCTTCATAGCTGAGTAATATTCCATTGCATAAAAATATCACATCTTTTTCATCCACTCTGCAGTTGATGGGCATCTCGGTTGTTTCCCAGATTTAGCTATTACAAATAGGACTGCTATGAACATAGGTGCACATATATCACTGTGATATGAACTTCTCAGTTTTTCTGGGAAAACACCCAGGAGAGGAATAGTTGGGTTGAATGGAACTTCCAATACTAGATTTCTGAGAATTCTCCTTATTGATTTCCATAGTGGTTGCACCAGTCTGCACTCACACCAACAGTGGAGCAGTGTTCCTTTTTCCCGCAACGTCGCCAACATTTATCAGTTGATTTCTTGAAGGCAGCTATTCTTTCAGAAGTGAGATGAAATCTCAATATTGTTTTAATTTTCATTTCTTGAATGACCAGTGATGGTGAACATTTCTTCATGTATTTATTGGTCATTTGTATATCTTCATCTGAGAACTGTGAGTTCATCTCAGATGCCCATTTTAGGAGAGGGTCTTTGAATTTGGCGGGGGGGTTGGTGTTTTTAAATTCTTTGTATGTTCTTGATATAAGTCTCTTGTCTGAGGGGTTGCTGGCTAAAATTCTTTCCCATTCTGTGAGTTTTCTTTTCACTCTGTTGGTGATTTCTTTTGAAGTGCAGAAACTTTTCAATAATATGAGATCCCAGTTGTTGATTCTCTGAAGTGTTTCCCGTGCAGTTTATGCTTTGTTCAGGAATTCTCTGCCTACCCTTAAGTCTCCAAGACTTCTAGCTACCTTATCTTCCAGTAGATTTAGTGTTTCTGTTTTAATGTTTAGGTCTTTGATCCACTTAGACTTTAGTTTTGTGCATGGTGATAAGCATGGATCTAGTTTCAGTCTTCTGCATGTGGAGAGCCAATTTTTCCAACACCATTTATTAAATAGGCTATCCTTATTCCAGTGAACATGTTTAGCCCCTTCGTCAAATATCAGGTGGATGAGTGTCTTTGTGCTTATACTTGCATATTCTAATCTGTTCCATTGATCCTCAGGTCTATTTCTTTGCCAGTACCATGCTGATTTTATCACTGTGGCTTTATAGTACTGTTTCAAGTCAGGAATTGAGATGCCTCCTGCCTTGCTTTTATTGCCCAGAATTGCCTTTACTATTCTAGGTGTCTTCTGTTTCCAAATGAATTTTAGGAATATTTTCTCTAAATCTGTGAGGTAGGTCAATAGTGTTTTGATTGGGATTACAGTAAACCTGTATAACAGTTTTGGAAGTATGGCCATTTTCACAATATTGGTTCTTCCTAGCAAAGAGGAAACAATATCCTTTTATTTTCTAATATCCTCTTCAATCTTGTTTTTTAGCATACTATAATTTTCAGCATTTAGGTCTTTTACATTCTTAGATTGATTCCTAAGTATTTCATTTTTTTAGATGTTATTGTGAAGGGTGATATTTCCATTATTTCTCTTTTGGTGAGTTTCTTGTTTGTGTACAGGGCGCTACTGATTTTTGAGCATTGACTTTGTAGCCAGCTACACTTCCAAATTTATCTATTACCTCTAGTAGTGTTTAATGGAGTTTTTTGGGTCTTCTATATAGAGTATCGTGTCATCTGCAAATAGCGATAATTTAACTTCTTCCTTTCCTATCTTTATTCCTTTTATTTCTCTCCCTTGTTTGATTGCCCTGACTAGTGTTTCCAGAAATATAGTTCTGTTTCCAGAACTATATTGAAAAGGAATGGTGATAGTGGACATCCTTGTCTTCGTCCTGATTTTAAAGTGAAAGCTTTCAGTTTTTGTCCATTTAGTATAATATTGCCTGTTGGTTTGTCATATATCCTCTGAAGTTTTTGTAGAAATCAGCAGATAATCCATCTGGACCTAAGTTTTTCTTAGTTGATGGATTTTTTTTTACTGCTTCAATTTTCTTGCCTGTTATTGTACTATTCAGATTCAGTTTTATTGATTCATGTGTATGGATTACTCTATCCTCTTCTAAATTCTCCAATTTACTGGTGTACAAGCTTGTGGAGTATTTGTTAATAATCACTGCTTTTGATCTTGTCAGTTGCAATTTAAAAGTTTGCATATCTAATTGAATTGATTTGTATCTTTTCTCCTCTTTTTTCATAGATTGGCTTAGTTTTGTTCTTTTATTTTTTTCATTTGAAGGACCAATTGTTTCATTCTTTACATTTTTCTGTACTTGATTTCATTGATTTCTGTTCTGATCTTTTGTTGTTTTAGGATTTGGAAGTGTTTTGGGATTTGGACAGTTCTTGTTTTTCTAGGATCTTGAGGTGTATCATTAGGTGATTTACTTGGGAT
This sequence comes from Dolichotis patagonum, assembly GCA_004027295.1. Classification (NCBI taxonomy): domain Eukaryota; kingdom Metazoa; phylum Chordata; class Mammalia; order Rodentia; family Caviidae; genus Dolichotis; species Dolichotis patagonum. The sequence continues at coordinate 19,690 of PVJX010006159.1, forward strand.
TGTTCTGTTTTTGTGATGTGGGCATTCACAGTTATAAACTTCCTTCTTAAAAGTGTTTTCATTATGTCCCATATATTCTCGTATGTTTTACTGGTGTTGATGTTTATTTCAAGAAACTTTCTTATATCATCTTGATTTCTTATATAATCAATCATTTATTTAAGAATGCATTACATACTATTTTGTTATGTTTGATATTATTGTATTTGAAACTATGTTCAACTGCAGCAAGAAAAGATATATTATGATAGCTACTGTTAATTTCCGGGCATCTTTTTGTAAAGTCCTGTGTTGCTTATGTTGTTCTGTTCTGATCTGCTTTGTTCTGTCCTCTTTTGATTTATTCTCTTTAAAATAAAAAAGAATGCATTACTATTGTATTCTGAATATCACCTAGAAATTTCAATAAAATGGAAATTTTTCAAATTTTTTGAGAGAAGGATTTTATAGCTGTGCATATAAATCCTCAAATTTCTAAATTGCATAGTAATAAAAGGTTTGCAATAATGTACAATAGTAGACTGGACAAAATGGTGGAGCAGTGAGTGCCAGCAACTCAGCTTCTCCAGGACAAAATGCTTAGAGTCAGGAAAACAATTGCTTTGAGAGGAACCATAGTGAATGGAGGATACATAAGAACCACAAGAGAACTGACAGATGGGAAGAAAATAGGATTAAGTGATAAAAAGAAATAGAGTATGCAGAGGAGAGACTGTGGAGCAGCACTTCTGACAGTAGCTGAGTAGATGACAGTCAGGAGGCAAAGTGAAATTAACATTTCTACTTATGGAGAACTGGAGAGCTGCATGTAGAGCAGACTAGTCTTATGCAGTTGGAGACAGTTGGAAAAATGAGAGGCACTGCACCCCAAGCAACCCTCCAGAGTCAAAATTTGGTGAGTGACTACAGTATAAGCAAGTTAGGACACAGCCACACAAAGCAGGAGTTTGTAGGTTGTGATTGTAGGGAAGGGCAAGATATTTGCACCTGGGTCCTAGAACATCCCTTGGTTGCTTCACAGTGCCAGATTCTCAGAGTGAATGAGAGAGGACTGTCACAGTACACTGCCAGCAGTTGGAGAGCAAACTGGGAGAACCCTACTGAAAGACAAAAATTGGTGGTCATAACCGCAACTCCTCTGGTTAAGGGCTAGTTTCAGCCTGAGTTTCACAGTATTGGAAGCTCACATTGGCACTGTATTAACACTGTAAGCATATATCTATCTATACCCACCACTGTTTTGGTGGCAGATTGATCTATTGACTTTTAATGTATATCTATCCTTCTTCTATTTTTTTTTGGTAGTTACTTTAGAGTAGTGGTTCTTACAGTGTTGTCCAGTGACTCCCAACAGTTCTCAGGATTATTTTAGGAGTCTATAATGAAAATTATTTTTATTAATAATATCAATGTATTGCACTCTATTTCTTCTATTATCTTATAAATGTATAGTTGAATTCTTGAGAAGCTACACAATGTGTTATATTGCAATAAATTAAATGTGTTAGATGATATAAAAATGCAGTTGTCATTTATTTTATATCTTGATTCCTCTTTTTTTCCCGTTCTCTTCCCCTACCTTCAATTCCTGTTTCACTCCTTATTTACAAAGCTTTGTTTCCCTTTTTTTTCCTTCTTTTTGCTCCCTTGATGCTTTTGATTAACACCAATTCTTAATGTTCTGATGACCTTTCTGTAAATGGTGCTGGATTTTTAGTCTATTCAGTAGGACAAAAGGAAATATCACTTTTCTATTACACCACCTACAAATTAATTCCAGATAGACAATAGATATAAATGTGAAAGATAAAACAATGAAGCATCTAGAAAAAATGTAGGAGAATATATTGCTGGCTTTGAAATGAATTCTTAAATAGAGCAAAAACATTATTAATGAAAATGATGCTACACAATTGAGCATTAAGAGTTGGTGTTAATCAAACGCATCAAGGGAGTGAAAATAAGCTGAAAATTAGAGATGTTTGTAAAAAAATACAATGAATGACACTGATTTGACCAGAATATGTAAAAAAAAATTAATAAATACAGACAATCTAGTAGACAAGTCATTAAAGTGTTTGACCAAATATTTTAAAAAGGAGAATATGCAACTATCCAGTGAACATATAAAGAGCTTCTTGGCATCATGGGTCATTACAGAATTGCAAATTACAAACATACAGAAATACACATTCATCCAAAAAGCTAAAATGAAAGGCAGCAAAGGGACTGATTAGGGAGTAAGGCACCAACAATTCCCAGGAATCGTTGGTGGGGGTGGAAATTCACATAAACATTTTGGAAGACTATTTGACACTCTATACCAAAGATAACATAATGTACTACTCATCAATTTCTCTTATTTATATGCAAGTGAAATGTAAACATAAATGTACCAAAAATTGTTACAAGAACAATTCTAATAGCATAATTTATAACAGCTAAGTACTGTAAACATTCCAAATACCCATTAAGTATAGAATGAATAAATAACTTGTTGCATATTCACACAAAAAACTTTTTTGCAATGGTTTGCTGAATCTTATAGAAGATCCAAATGAGGTAGTTGTAAAATCAAGTGGATAGTGTATAATTCCATTTATACAGCATTTAGAAATAGTTGTGAACAGTGAAAGGAGTCAGAGCAGTATTTTACTTGTGTTGCTGGGAGGATCCACAAAGCACTGGGGTGCCAGTAATATTTTATTTCTTGACCTGAATGATATATACATAGAGTATGTTTATTTGTGAAACTCATTGAACTGTATGCTTATACTTAGTATTTTCCCCTGTGAGTATATAGAATTTCAAAAAAAGCATAAAGTCGATAAAGAAAAATACTTATGAAAAGGGTATTTCAAATGATCCATTTTGTCTGTTTGAAATCCACACCACAGAAAAATTTTAAATTTGTATATACCAAAATATTACATTCTGTTAGATGGAATTATTGTTGATTTTATTGTTTTTTTCTTTGTACTTTTGCTTCTTGAGGGTGGGAGGAATGTGGAAAGAAATACATAAGCATCATGAAGCTTTAGTACAAATCTAAGTGAAAAATAGCTACCGATACTGTACCTCTCAACTGGACAAATTTGAATCAGTTTGGCAAGAAAGACAATTATCTTAGAGTCTTCTGCTTACTTGCAATCGTTACGTCAATCATACATTTCTGTATTTCTTATTGTTAAAGTTTAGTATAATTCTGTCTCGTCCACTTTGACAGTATGACTTTCTTTTAGCACTCAAATGCTTCGTTGATTTAATACTGATATTGCAAAGAGAAGATGATTTGAGAAGCTAAGACAGAAACAGAATGTGCTCCTATTGTGTTCCAAGTCCTTGGTGGGTCTAGATGTGCCTTTATAAAAGAGGATAATAGGGAGGAGCTGAATGATAAATGAGATATTTGTAATAAAACATTTGACTGTCTTATTTCTATGTACATTGAGAGCAATTTCATTTTCCTTTCAAGTGCAAAACTACCTACTTTATGGTTGAAATTTGATATTAAAATTGTTGTGATTAAAAGTGGAGGTGCATAAGCTTGGAATTTGTAATTTGAATTTAATTGGATTTTTCTCACTGGTCCAGAAAAGGTCAACATTTCTGCTTCATAATTGTATGGCTTGTCATAAGCCAACTCGACCACACATGAACCAGACAGGCCTAACATGATCTTACTAGCCAAAGGCCAGCCAAACTCTACTGCACTGTCTCTTACCTTACAAGTTTTGCATAATCCTTGTAGTTGTTCCAGTGTGACTGGAACGCTCTATTTTCAAGTGCACAGATGCATATATAACACAGGTTCTTTGTGAAAATTTAGGAAGTTCCACCAGTGTCCTAGCATATTTGATAACTATGTATAGATTAAAACTTTAGCAAATAATTTTCCTGTTTATAATGAGAAATTAAATTCCATTTTGGAAAGATTATTAGAAAGGGTGCTCAGGAAAGTTATCATTTCTATGATTTCACTAAAATAATAAATTTGGTACTGTTTTTGTATTTCTCAAAACAGCAAGGTAAAAAAAAATGAACTAGTTAAACGGCTTTCCAAGGGTTTGTCTTTGCTGTTTACATAATGGGAGGAACCTTTTGAGAGTGCTGTTCTTTCCATCCTAATGTTGACTTTATTTACATTCTTTTATTGAATGCTCAGGACAATCTAGTAAAACAAGTACTATGTTATTATTCTCATTTTACAGATGAGGAAACCGAGACACTATGTAATTGTCTAATGTCACTCAGCTAGTAGGTGCCAGTACTGGTATTCACATGAAGATCCATATTACTGCAGGGAATAAATTCTTAACCATTCTTATTCAGATATATATTTTATCTAATAATACAAATATAACTTTATTCAAATATAACTTTATTCAATACTCTCCTCTCTCCTAAGAGATTCTTTTAAAAAGAATCTCTTAGGAGAGAGGAGAGTATTGCTAGAAGAGGAAACTGAAAATTCAAATAGTTTTTTTTAACTTGTCTTATTAGATACAAAAAAATGCTGGAAAAAGAAACAGTAAATCATGTGTTTGGAGTAAGGGATTGTTAGCTGGTCTGTCTGGAAGGCTGATCAGTCATATTGTTAAATCTTAGAGTTAAATATTTCTTTCTATGTTTTCAGGCAACAAGCCTGCTACACCTTATCGTCTTAACTCCTTCTGTGCAATTTATAAATTTTCTTCTCTACCCCATTTCTTTTTATTTACTCTCAACTTCAACATTTAAATGTAAAACAGAATTTGATCTCACTATAAGAATGTTCAGAGGTACTTTATTAGATCATTTGTTCTTGGCGGAAATATTGTGCACTGCCTCCTAACTCCAAGCAGATTTGTTAAATAATCTGGAGACATTTTTGATGCTTACAAACTGATGGAGGTTGGATGCTATTCATCTACTTGGCAGAAACCAGAAATGCCATTAAATATCCTCTATTACACTAAAATCCCTTCCATAGAATGGTGAAAAGTTGGAGAAACTGGGAAATATTGATCAAATAGCATGAACTTTCAGTTATAAAATGAATAAATTCTGAGAATCTAATGTACATTGTGGTGTCTATAGTACTATACTATATACTCAAAATTTGCTGTGAGTAAATCTGAAGTGCTCCCCCTCAGAAAATAACTATAAGTCTTAGTCTTCTTGTAGGTATAATGAAATACCACATGCTGGCTAATTTACAATGGACAGATATTTACTAGTTCATGGTTCTTGAGTCTGGGAAGTCCAAGACTGAGGGGGTTAATATCTAGTGAGGGCCTTTTTGCTGGATGATAGATGGTGGATGCTATCATATTGGCAATTAAGAGAAAGGATAAGGGACCAAACTTATTCTTTAAGAAACTCATTCTCACAATAATAACCTTAGTCTTTATGAAAGCAGAAACCTCCTGAACCAATTAACTTTTAAAGGGTCTACCTCTCAAAGTGTTGCACTGGGGTTTATGTTTCCAATCATGAACTCTAGCAGATGCATTCAAACAATAGCATTCTACATCCTCCCCCCAAGTTTATGTCCTTGTCATATGTAAAATACATCTACTGAATCCCATTAGTCACAAGAGACTTGACTTGTTCCATCATCAACTCTGAAGTCCCAAGTCCTGTCTTGATTGAATCATATAGGTGAGTTTCAAGGTATACTTCATCCCAAGACAAAGTTTTCCACCTTACATATGATCCTGTAAAATCAAAACATGCTCTATTCTTCCAAAACATAATGATAGAACAAGTATACAATAAATATTCCCCTTCAAACATCAGAAATGGGAAAGAGAAAGGTAGTAACAGGCTCCAAGTAAATTCAAAACCCAAAAGAGAAAACAGTGAACCTTCAAGTTTCAGAATAATCTTTCATCCCATGTGCCACCTCCTGGACACCCTGGGGTAGAAGCTAAAACTAAAAAGCCTTAGGCAATCTCATCTCTATTGTTTGGCTAGGTTTAACCTCTGCAGCATCTTCATGAATTGGAGTCTTGTGTCTTCAGTTCTTTGAGGACAGAGTTGCACAGAGGTTGTTCTAAAATTCTGTGGTCTCAGGGTGACCCCACTTCCCTGGCTTCATTAGGTATTTCTCTCACAGTGGCTTCCTTCTGCAACTCTGCCCCTGCACTGGCACACAAGTCATCTGCTGTATCACATGAAATTTAAATGGAGGTCACCATAGCCCCACACCCAAGATACTCTGTATGTCTGAAGAATTACCAAAATCTAGATACCACTAGGGCTTACAGATCAGATGCGCCCGAATGGTGTCCAGAGATGCACCTGGAACTGCTTGAGCCATGGTTAGGATAACCAATTGGCACTTTGCTGGAATGCCAGATGCACAGACCTGAGGTGGCCTTGGAAGTACTTGCTGGAGTCCTGTGGGTATCTCGCTGGAAACCTTGCCCTCAAGATAGGGCTTGTCTCAAAAATCTCTCAAATGCCTTTGTAGTCATTCTTACACTGTGTTGAATAACAGCTGACTCTCTCTAATCATGCTAATTCTTTTATCAAAAGGCTGTTTGACTACACTTTAGCTTGCTCACGTGACCAGGCCGCAAATTTTCCACATCTACCCATTTTGCTTTCTTTTTTAGCTATAAGGTTTATTTTTAAATCATTTTTTACTTTTGCTGTGCATTCTATCATAGTTGAATAATCATACAACATCTCCAGTATTTGACATTGCTTTTGCCAGATAGCCCAGCTCATCATTATTAACTTTTCCCTGTAAGTCCTGGGGGATGTACCCAATTCAGTCATGTTCTTTGCCAAATTACAAAGAGAATATACTTTGCGATAGTTTTTAGTAAGATACTCCTGAATTTTATCTGAGACTTCATCAGAATGGTCTTTTCTGCTGATACTTTTACCAATCTGATCATGAGAATATACTTCCTTGAAGTTTCAGACACTTTCAGTAAGTTTTTTTTCTGAGCCTTCACCAGAATTGCGCTTAACATTCTGTTCCCAGTGAAAGATGTTTTTGAGCCTGCTCTTCCAGCTTGTTGGGAAACCAGATCCAAAGTTTGTAGGAACCACTTCTTGGTACCGATTTTCTATGTTGTGCTGCTATAACAGAATGACATAGACTGGGTGACATATGATAAGAAGAAATTTATTGGATCATGGATTTCATAGAAGTTTGAAAGTCTAAGCTTGAGAGTTCAGTATCTGGTAAGGGTCTTATTGCAGTATCATAATATGGCAGAAGGCGTCATATTCCATTAATTCTTTCCTGAGGACATTAGCCCTCATGACCTAATCACCTCTTTAAGTCCTAGCTCTTAACACTAGTAATTTGGAGATTAAGTTTCCAAAACATTAACTTTAGGGGACACATTTAAAACATAGCACTAGGTGGGATGACAGATGTGTTGTTCATTGTGTTAATCATAGCACTAAGTTAACCCTTTAAATATATATATTAGTATGAAATATATTTCAATACAGGTAAAAATTATTTTGAAAATTAAATAAAACAGTACTCAAGCCCAAAATGCCAATAATGTTAAGTATTAGAACCTCTGATTTAGGGAGATAATTACAAATGTCCTTATAAGGTTTGTGTCTAGGACAATTGCAGTTCTGTAAATAGGTTGCTGTCATATAAATTGCAACAGCTTTAGTGAACTTACTAAAAGGGAAGAAGGGAGATGCTATGAAACAAGGTGATTCATATATCAGATTAATTTTGATCTCATATTTAGAATCTCATACCATGACACACAAATAGTCAAATTCTGCCCTCAGGTACTTGTGTAGAACTCTTAGACATTAGCAAGAGTTATAACCCAGGTATCTGGGGACAAATCATTTCTCTCAGTATTGTAAAATAAGCAAGTGCACATCTAAAAATAAACTAATGGAAAACACTGAAATTGGAGCCACTATGTATAAGTCATCCTGCCTTATAGTAGCAGTTTCAATATTATATATTCTGGATAGGCATACTGTGTTATTACACAGCAGTATTTAGACTTTTGATGTACTCAGCAATCAATTATTTGTTAATTTTCAGAATACCCCTGAGGCATTAATAGTTCATGGCAGAAAGTTTGAGGCCTAGATATAAAATCAAACATAGTATGAGATGTTAGGGGAAACATAAATTATTGATCATAAGAAATGATATCTCGGTTTCAACCTAATATTTCCAAGTTCTATGTAGAAATCTGGTTGTAGTGCCAGACAACCCTGGACCTTACCTGTGGTACTGTACATTTTTAGTCATGAAAGTAGTGTTACTTAGTGTCTCTAAACCTCAGTTTTCTCATCAGTTAAACAGTATACCTAGAATTTTCACCTAAGGGTTTTGTGAGGATTAAACTGGATCATGTATATAAATTGAGAAGCACACACTTTGTTAATAAATGTTAACCTCTTGTATTGGTTAACCTCTTCTATTGTCTCTTGTTGCTGAGACAAAATACCCAACACCCAAAATTAAGGGAGGAAAGGTTTATTTAGGTCAGTTTGTAGAGGTTTCAGTCCATAATCAGCTGGCTCCAAGGCAGAGTAACATGACAGAGGGTCAACAGTTCATGGCTGTGGAAGACAACAAAAACAAGAGCAACAGGGCAGGAGCAAGCCTCTTTTCCTCCCTTATACTGCAAGCAGGTTACCTGCCCTAGACGAGTGCAGCACTCACATAGCCAATCCCAGCGCTATACAATAAACCAATAAAAAACTCTAGATTCAGCCATCTCTGAAAAGCCCAAGCTCCATGACCACATGAGGCTTTGGGGGGATGACATCCAGACACAAGCCATTGTATGTCCAATATAACTTTCACAGTAATTAGTAAAGATATGCAAGTTAATATACAAAGCATTAAGGGTTACATATTACATTTATTTAGTGCCCATTTACCCATCTGAGATCACAATAGCCTTTGTAAGAATTTTCACATAGACCCTTACTCGATAATCTATATTACATTTTGGTAATATTTAGGATACAGAGATGCCAGATAACAAAACTATTAATTTTACTTCACGGGTATATCAACAAGTCAATTTCTGTAAAGATCCACAGACATCCATAAAGAATCTTTCTGATCATGAGTAGTAAGTAGCAGTAATTGTGGGATGTAAATAAATAGGTATGAGTCTCATATATTTGGGAGTGTCAGGGCTCCCAAGCCATACTGAAAATATTGCCTTATAGTTGTCACATATCAAGAACTGTCAAAACCCTCAATATATTTCGGGCAGTAGTGTGAGTTGGCACAATTATGGGTGGGAATTTATAATATATCTTAAACCTTAAAATAGTCATTATTTTGATTTATAATTGCACTTATAGGAAAGCATGAGGAAACTATCCACAGTAATTTATGGGAAAGATGGTTGTCTAAATATTATGTATTACAATAAGATATTGAAAGAATTCTAACTTACTAACAGTAGGTCAAAAAAGTTATGTGATAGGATGCTATGAAGCTATTTTAAATGATGTAGAGAGAGCAAGAGAACAAGAGAGAGAGAGGCTTAAAGAAAGTAAAGTTTCACCTTATCCCTGAGTAGATAGAAAGAAAAAGACCCAAACGTATGAGCTGTCTAACTTTGGAACAACATCCAGAGCAATAACTTCTTAACTGGTTTAGTTAACAAATAAAATGTACCCAGATAATATAAATTGTAAACTTGTGAGCCTACAAGTTATCTAATCGGTACAGTTTATTTCTTGAAATTGCCCCACTTTGTTGTAGCAGTTTGATGCTCCAATTTGGCTGACAGAGCACATATAACCAGTTAACATGAAAGAAATAAGGAAGGAAGAAACAAAGAAGGCAGAATGGCTGAGGGCCATAGAGCACAGAGTTTAGAAAAGAAGCATACTTTGCTCACAACCCTGACATTAACTTGAATCATATAAACAGAAACCCAGACAGAAGTGCTCACCTGAAGTTAAGAGCCTTATTTCTTAGTATGCTACTTACTAAAAAGTTGATAGGAAGTCCAGTAAACAGTCAAAGCTTCTACACTCCGTTTACTTTATTTACATGCTTCAAAATTTGGGGCAATATTAAGAGCAGTATACAGTCTATACATGCAGACTAGGACTCTAGTTATTCCCAGCTTGAGAGCTACATACACCATTATTTCTCCCTGGGCCATCAGAAAGCAGAGGGCGGCTGTATTATTTCTGTTCTTTGTGGTATTTGATTTTTGTTTTCTGTTATTTATATGGACATCCCTACTGGTGCAATAGCATCAAATAAAGAAACAATGTACAGGATTATTCCAGGAATGGATTTAAGGTGTCTAAGACACAGTTCATAAATACCTACTGGTATGTTCCTCCATTGCATTGGTTTCATCATCGCTTCTATTTCTCTATCCTCTCATTTTTTTTTGCCTCTGTATAAGGGATGAGAAGATCAAATATAGATCAAAATAAACTTGTATAATTTTGCCTCTGATTTAAAAATCCATATAAATTATTAAAAATCTCATCTGGAGAAAATTCTTTCACTGTTTTGGCATAATTTCTTTCAGACTTTTCTCAATATATTTGTGCATATGCTTGCACTTTTCCATGTCATTAGCTATTCTACACTTGACATTTTGTCAGATAAACAATATAAATATTAAAGGTACACAAAATGTTCATTCATTGTATTACTTGCATTTTATTTTGAATTACTACAATGAGTAGCCTTCTATGCCAGTGTTTGCCCGCATCATTGTTACATTAGCATGGAGTCCTAGAATAAAGAAGTACCCTGTCAAAGAGGGTGAAAATTTTGTTTGATACATGTTGCCAAATTGATTTCTTTTTCTTTTTCTTTCTTTTGTTTTCTTTTTTGGTACTGGTGACTGAACACAAGTCCTTCGCACTGAGCTATACCTTCGATCTTTCATAATTTTTATTTTGAGACAAGGTCTTGCTAATTGGCTAAATTGCCCAGGGTGGGCCCTCTTGCCTCAGCCTCCTAGAGTGTCTACTGAAGCATGTGTTACCAAGTCCAGCTGCTTCCAAAATTGATACAAACTTTTTATAGTCTTGTGAAATATGAAAATAAATGTAAATTTAAATTTTCAAACCACAAAATATAATACAAATACTACAATAAATTCCAGTTCTCATACAGCCAAAGAAATAGAAATGAGTGGTACTTTTGTCATTTTGCATGTTTATTTCAGGTGTTGACACTGAAGTTTGCTTCTACCTACTTTGAATAGCATTATATAGAATAAGGATGTAAAACGAGACTGGATACCAAATAATATTTGGAATCATGCTAACGGCAGTGGTATGGTTTGAATGTCTCCTCTAAAACTCATGTTGAAATTTAGTTGCAATTGTGAGCTGGAACTATATTAAGAGATGATTAGTTCACAAGGGCGCTGCCCTCCTGAGTAGAGTAATGGCCATTATCTCTGGGAGTGGAATGCTGATTAAGGCTATTATTTTGGGGAGTGGATTACTGATTAAAAGGATTTGTTCTGCTTGATTATCTGTCTTATAGTTACTCACTTGCTCTTCTATCACTGTGACACAGAACAAAGACTTTTGCCAGATGGCAGTGCCATTCTTTGGCTTCCCAGCCTCTGGAATCATTAATTAAATAAACCTCTTTTGTTTATAATTTACTCACTACATATCATTCTATTTTTGCAGCAGAAAGTGAAATAACACAAGTGCCTTAGGAAAGTCCCAAGGGATACTTGTCCTGAAAATAACGTGAAGGATGTCTCTTAGCTACAGGGTAAAATCCAGATTCAAATGTATGTATTCTTATGTTTGCCAAACAAGTATTTATTAAGTCTTCTATGCTATTGATCTCCTCCAAGGCAACAGATACACTGTGGTGAATAATGTAAAGTCCTTCCGAAGCTTGCAGTCTGGCAATACAACTGCAATGAGTCAATGATTTCTTCTACCACTACCCCGCCAGAAAATGTGGTTTATAATCTTACTGGTTTTATGCTCTTTTGTATTCATTCTTGCCTGATGATAGTCATCTTGTCTCCTTAACCCTAATTCTTTCAGTAAAGGCTTATCCTAAACCTCCTATGAAGTGTTTTCCAGTTATTCAAAATATCTGAACATCTACATCTGTACTTGATTTTGCTACTTGATTATTCATTGTCTTACTTAATGCTCTATCACCCTTCTGTGAAGCATTGCAAGCTTCTTCCCCACAGCATCTACTAGGTAGCCCATTCGTCACCAGAATCTTTCTTTCATAAAACAAGATGAGATTCTGAATATGACTTCTGTGTCTTGAACCAAACCTGCCCAAAGAGATTTCAATGCTGAGGTTCCAAAAGTCTTCACATTAGTTTAGTTAGAAGTATGAGGCTGAATCCCTGAAGGCAGTTTTAGAGTGGGGCTACAGCAAAGAGTATGGTCCTGGAATAAGGGAACTAGAGTTTATACTTGGCTTTGCCATTCCCATAGGGGAACTTTGACAACACTATGTCTTAGAACATCTTATTCTCCTTAATGCTTTAGGTTCTTCTAAAATAGGCTTAGTGACAACTTTGCTACCTATTTCAGAGTGCTGGGAAGATTATGTGAAAATTATACAGGAAGCATTATATATGTGAAATGTTATAGTTTTCTCCTTTCTTCTTAAAGAAGAAAAATGCTCTAAAACCAATGATGGAGGAGATTCCAAGATGCCTGTTCACCATAAATTGCAGGGTCTGGAAAAAAATGAGATAATGGCATACTTTTTAACCTCTGCTTATTTGGTGGAATCTTATGTCTATTATTTATGACTCTTACAGCAAATGAGAGAATATTAGAAGAAATACGACAGAGTAAAGAAGGGAAACTTCAACAGAATAGATTGAACTCTCAATTTGGCATAGAAAGTATGAATGCATTTTCTATTGGTGAAATGGATGTCATCAAAGTTAGTTAGACTGGAGTATCCTTGTCAGTCTGATACCAAGAGGGCTGCCCATTTATAAAGGTGTTCCTAGAAACTAGTAGCACCGTGAAAAAGTACTAGAGGAGAAAGCTGAGGGGAGTTTGGAAGAGAGAGTTGCTGAGAACAATTCTGGGAAAGCCACCTTTTCATATAGTTCCAGAAGACCCCTCATGCATCACTGATTTAAATATCTGTCATGTAGATGGTGTTAACTGTCCATAACCAGAAAAGTAGTGACAGCTGAGTGTAGACTACAGTAGTAACTCTTCCTAACTCCAACCCTGCTGAAGAGAAAGGGACTCTGAAAGGCAGGGGAAGAATGAAATAGCAGGCTGTATTTCTTCGCCACCCCAAGTCACATAAGGGGAAGTCTAGCAGTACTGTGAGGAGGAGGAGAGGTGACAGTAAATTGGTCATGAATTAAAACTTGTTAGAATAGCTGGACTGTTTGTCTATACTTTTTCATTTATACATGATATCTGTAGGTATTTATAGGGCATAATATGATCCATTGATTTATTCATACAATATATAATGATCAGATCAGAGTAGTAAGTAATTCCGTTTCCTCCAACATTTAGCATTTTTGTGTGTTGGAACTTTTGTACTTTTATAGTCATTTTGAAACATATCACAGATGATTGGAGATGATAATTGTCCCTAATGTGCTATAGCAAATCACAGTTATCAGTCTCCTAGAACAGTGGTGGCAAACATAAGGGTCATGTGCAGCAGCGGGCTGTTTATATCATTGAAAGCTGTAAAAGGTTCTCCATCACTGTCCTAGAAGAAGAGATTGAAACAGTGGTCGTTTGACACTGGCAAGGGCAGGAGGGTGGGCTAAAAGAAATAAAGATTATTTGAATTTTTTAATAACTAAAAGTGACCACAAAGCTAGGCAATGTGACTGAGATATTTTTTGGGGGTGGGAAAAAGGTGAACACAACCTAGTAAGGTAGTATTCAAATAAAAATATCAATATAGGTGTTTTTAAAATTCCCCAAATAATATTCTAGTCAGAAGTAACAGGATTTGATACCTGTGCCAGGATATATTGTTATTTTTCTGGAGTCATAGCTTTTTATTGATCAAGAAGTTGTGTAACCACAATTTGCCTTTATTCTTAGTTACTTAGAAAATAGAACTAACATACCCTGCACCTACTTTAGTCTGTATACTTTATGGGAATGTGAAACTCATGTGGGTAGCAGCATTTAACAGAAAGGTGTTATGTAGGAAGCTATGTTTTAATTTTTATGTATTTTTAAATAACACTTCCCAGTGAGTAGTAATCACATAGTTTTTTTCATTTCTAGACACCAAATATCTAAACAAATGAGTCAGGCTGTAACCCACACTGAGGTATTAGGAGGTGTTGTGTAATTACAGGACAGGTATATCACCACTACTAAGCTTGAAAACAACAGTATTCCAATAACACAGGGTCATGGCAGCCTGAAATTCTGAGCACCAGAAACGGACTGTTGAATCCTACTGATGTTAATAACTACATGAATACTGATTAAAAACAGGACTCTACTTTATTTGCAATTCATCCCTTCACAGTTATTGACAGAGAACCTAGTGCTGGTTTTATAAACTAATCTCTGATTGTATGGAGGAAAGCCTCTGAAATATGTCCAGTTGGCTTCTGTGCAGAATCACCCATATTCCACTGAGCAGTCTCCTGAGAGGGATCCCTATAGTGCAGCACTGGCAGGAGTTAGGAGTTCAGGATAGAGGTGCATACTAATTATTCTTTGTGTTTTAAGAAGAGACAGACTGAAAGGGGAGGGGATGGAAACATACTAAGAAAAGGAAAACAGTGTAAAGGACTGGGTGAGGCAAGACTGGGAAAAAACAGGGAGAATTATAAGTAAACAATAAGAAAGAAGAATATTGAGAAGAGCCCAAGATGTACTAAAGAAGAAAGACTGAGGTGAGGATGAGCTTTCCCATAATATTATAACTGAGGAAACCTCAGATTTTGTTCACAGCACTGTATCTGAATACCAGCTCCTACATTTTAAGTCAGATGACTGTAGACAAGTTATTTTTATTCTCTTTGCCTGATGGTTTATCTACAAAAATGAGGATAATTATTGTTCAGTAGAGTTGTTATGATAGCACATATAGAGAGGACATAATATATAGTAGCTACTCAAAAATATACAGTTATTATTTAGGTGATGGTTATCTATTATTGTTATAGACATTATTGTTGTTAGGAACAATTTTATTTGATGGTAATAAAATACAAAGAAATCAGTTGCCATGATATTCAGTAACAAAAGACAGTGAATTGATGAAACAGCCTCAGAAAACCCTCCCAATGTCACTTTTAGCATTATTGTGCATGGCAAAGTTGAAAAGAATTGCAAAATAATGTCCACATATTAAACATTCTACTGAATGTTACTTTCACATTAAAGAGCTTCAGCCAAGCAAGGAAAAATAAATATAATATACATGGTTGGTTTTGCTTGTAGCACTTCCTTTTCCACTTTTTTAGTACGTGCAGTGATATAGTTTAACTTTAATTAGAAAAAGATTTTGAAAATGCTTGCACATGAAGACAGTATTGACATAACTACTCTTTGATTTTATGACCTCATAGGACTGTGGGTGGATTTCAGCTAGGTTTCAGCTAGAATGAAATTATGTTTATGCTTCCTTTTAAGTTAACAAGAACAATTATTCTATGGATTATATGAAATGAATCATTTCTTTAGGTATGAAAGCAAAAGATTAGGCACTCATTTGTCTGAAAAGACTGATATTTAAAAGCTATGTCACATAGCTTATCAAAGTTCATTATTGTGTATGCAAACCAGTAACAAGCATACTTTAAAACAATGAATTTAAAGGAAAAAATACTAGTGTATCTAGGGTGAAGACAGTATTTTCTTTCTTTAATGCATCATTACGATAGATAACTAGACCAAATTAAAATATTATTTCATTAATATTAATAATTTAAAGAGTACCTCTAGTGACTATATATTCAATATTTCAGTGTTATAAAAAGAATCAATATTTCTATACTGAAGAAAAACCTTCTCTACACTGAGAGAGAAAATCTTTATAACTTTGTAAAAATAACTCAAATGCCAAATTAGATCAAGGCCGACCTGGGCTACATAGTGATTTCCAGGTCAGTGTGAGCTACATAGTGAGACCCTGTCTCAAAGAGAGGGCGGGGGGAGAGAGAGAGAGAGAATGAAAAAAGAAATGTGATGTTGGAAATTGCAACCTGGTGGGTGTAGATGGGCCACTGGAAGTGTGGCCTGGAAGACAGTATGTCCCTCCCACCTCCCTCGATCTCTCTCTGCTTTCCTCTGGCATGTTTCTCCTCTGCCATACCCCATTAACATGGATTCATTGTACTATGGACTGAAATCTCTGCAAACTGTGAGCCAAAGCAAACCTTTACTCTTTACAGTTGTGGACGTTGGATGTCATGTTTTGTGAAGAGAAAGTAACTAAGACAGGCGGTTTTAACATTCATGTATAGCATTCTACAGGGTATGGAGGGTCAAATAATGCCTAATTATTTCATGTCATCATTAATGTGTATGAGACATCAAGCCCTAGGCATCAAGAATGCCACAAAACATTTTGTAACTTGCTGTCTTTAGTTTCTTACAGTAAACTGGTTTAATAACCTTGGCTTTAGAGTCAGATAGCCTGAATTCAAATTATAGATCTGTCACTGACTAGTTGTTTGAATTTGAGCAAGTCATTTAGCAGCTCTGAGATTCTGTTACTTCATTAGTAAAGCGAGGATTATAATAGTTGCTACCTCTAAGAAGTTCTACAATAAATATACAGTACACAATACCTAGCTCAGTATGTATGCTCCTTTTCTTTTTCCATCAATCCTCCCCCCTCTTTTCCTCCTACTTCCTTCTTTTCTTCATGTAGACCATTCCATGGTGCATTTAAAAATGTATGTGATACTGCTGATGGGAAAATAAATTGAAAGAGTGGTTGGTAACATCCACTGAAGCTGAATTTAAATTCTGTGATCCAGAAATTCCACTTTAGGTCTCTACCTAACAGTGATACTTAGGGAAAATATTTTACAAGAAAATTCATAGTGAGACTATTAAAAATTGTTCTAAACTGGATATAGCTTAAATGTCCATCATTGAAATGGATAACTAAATAGTATGTTGGTAGTGGTAAATTCATGCATTGTAAATCTATATGATATGATCATAGATGACCTACATGTATATATATATGGCAGAATATCCAAAATAATACTGAGTCGAATGTTGTCAGACACAAAATGGCTTGTGTCATAATATTCCATTTATTAAAATTCAAAAAATATGGTACTTACACTTAAGATAGGGGTTAAACTTTGGGAGGCAATGAAAGGTCTTCTAGAATTCTGATAGTGTTGTTTCTTGAACTTGTCAGTTGCTCAAGAGGATTACAGTTTTGAAAATTCATTAAACTGTACCCTTATGATTTGTATATTTTTAGTATGTATTTCACACCCCAGTTTAAAGTTAAATATTTCAAAGAAAGGTTCCATGGTATGCTCGAGCCAATGTGAAATCAATTATGAAATTTAGCAGATTCAATTTCCTTGCTTAGAAAGCACAAGTATGAAATTACTGATCAGAAACAAAAAAAACCTATGTGATTAGTTTTTCTCCCCCTGCGCTAGGTGTCAGATCCCAGGCCTTGCACTTTTAAGGCAAGCATTCTACCACAGAACTATACCCCCACCCCTGACTTCTTTCTTAAATAAGTGCTGCCTTTTAGAAATGGAATAAACATTCCAGAAATAATTCATTAATGTTATGACCGAGTAGAGTGTAGCAACTTAATGAAGTGGATAATGTCTGATACTGAAACTTTAAAGATGTAACTACCATATACACATTTACTATTATCAGGATTTTAAAAATATATTACAGTATTTATTTTTAATGTAGACTAGTGGGATTCATTCAGAAATTCATCTGGTGAATTTAAAGGAGTTCTTGTGAGAATTAAAAAACAATGCCACTGCTCAACAAGGCATCAGGTTTCGTGAGGGTGTTCAAATGCCTTCTCATTTAACAAAGTCTCCACATTCAAATATTTAGAAAAAAAGCTTTAGATAATGTGTCCTTTAGTCACTAAAAATAAGATTGAAGGTATATGGTTAATAATGTAAATGTAGAAAAACTGTGGGATGTAAAAATTGGACCAATTTTATCTGTTTCCTGAACAAAATCATAGTAATAAGCTGATTTTTAGTTGCTGATGACTTATTCTTAAATAAATCTCTATATCACTGAAAATGCATTTGTTTTTAAAAGAATTCTAATCAGATTTATGGTTCAGTGTTTGTCAGGGAAGAAGGGGCCTATAGTTAAAAGTCTAGCATTGTACAACTCAGTGAATGGGGTCACTAATTATAATTTCAAGATGTTTTCACACAATTAAAGTACAGATTATCATGTGTTACTATGAAGTTAACCATCACTTTATTATAGACTATCAGACAGTAGGTCAGGCCTGCACTGAAAGACCCATAAATGGCCACACTTTCTCTCTCCAGCCTTATTTCTTATTACTCTAAATATTAGAAGAGTCTTCTCATCATATGCTACACCAACCCATTCATATTCTTGAGACTGAGTTTATGTGATTCTTTTTTTAGCCCACTCAACTTCTATACTTCTTTCAGTTTCCAAATAAAAAAATCACCAACCAATTTGGTGATTAATTAAAAAGTCAGATCCAAAGAGGAGAAAACCGTCTTGTGGTACTACATGATCTTTGGGAGGTTAATTCTAGATCTCATATCCTTTGTTTTGACAGTAAAGTCATTACGTAGTGTGATTCAAATGTTCTTATGATATTTACTTAGTGCCTGTTCTGCATAAGGTTCTGAGCTAGGTTTTTGGACTACAGAAAGTATTAATACAATCTCTCTTATTTCCTCAATAAATGAAAAATAAAACTATAATACTATCCAGCTATCCCCCTACTAGGAATATATCCAAAGGATAAGAAAGTAGTATGTCAAAAAGATATTTGTACTATTTTCTTTATTATTGCACAACTCATGATAGCCAAGAAATGGAAGCAACATAAATGTGTACCATCTGATGAACAGACAAACAAAATGTAGTACTTATACACCATGGAATATCATTCAACCAGAAAAAGAATAAAATCCTGTCATCTGTGACAACATGGATGGAGCTAGAGGTTAATATAAGAAGTGATATAAATCAGGCACAGAAAGAAAAACATTGTACTATTTTAAAATAGTTGAGCTCATAAAATTCGAAAATAGAATAGTGGTTACTAGGGACAGAGGATGGATTGATACATTTGTGCTAAGTTACAACTAGATAAGAGCAAGAAATTCTGGAGCACCAGTGCACACTATGGTGACTATAGGTAATAATTATATACTGTGTATTTCAAAAAGCTAGAAGAAATTATTTGTTAAGCTTTCACCACAAAGGATTAATATTTAATGAGATAAGTATGTTTAACCTTATTTTAACATTTAAATGTATATAAGTTGCACACATTATGAGCTACCCTGTTAATATGTACAATTTCTATTTTTAAAAAATCTTTAATAATAGTCATCTGCCTTCAAAGAACTCACCATCTAGAGGACTCTGAGAAAATAATTTCACACAATATAGAAAGAATAGAAGGTAGCATAAGAATACAGAAGAGAAGAATTAAAATGTAGTCTGTGGTAATACAGAAAGAAAAGACCTGTGAAGGTGACAGTTAAGCAGACTCTTAAAGGATGTGTAGTACTGAGCCAAATTAAGAGGAGGATGGGAATTTTCACAAGAAACAGCATGGGCAAAGGCACAGAGGGGGAGAAGCAACATATAAAGGACAGGAAACAACATAAAGAGTTTGAGATGAAGAACAGCAAACGATGATAAATGATAGGCAGTGGCCATGCCATGAAAAACCACATGTGAAAATGACAATGGGAATAATACTTCCTCAAACAAAAAGTACATTCTCCAGAATGCCTTTGGTTTTCTCCTCTACCTACTACAGACTTGAGGTTTCTGTCTTCACAGTCTCTCTGTCTCTAGGGTTCCTACTCTCCTTCTATTCCCTCAGTTACTAACTGAAGTGGTCCATGGTGGGTTCCTGTCCTTTGTACGGGACCTTAATAGTTTAATAGTTATTACTGGATTTGTTTCTTAGCTTGTCCTTTTATAAATACGTTAATAAACCCTTCACTCTACCCTCTCTCCATGTCTAAAATGACAGGCTAATAATTCCTTCACATGTTAATAGCTCATTCTCTCTCTCTCTCCCTCGCTTTCTTGCTGTCTCGCTCACTCTCTCCCCCTTTCCATCCCTTCCACCTTTCTCTCTTCCTCCTTTCCTTTTCCCTCTTTTCCCACCACCGAACAGTCTGCATTGATATTCAAGATATAGTTAAATAAAACTTATTGATACTTTCTTCTTACAACCTCCCATAATTCCTTCATGAACTTTCTTCTACCTGCCTAGATTCCTGAAGGCATTATTATATTGCAAATGGAAAGTTCTTGTCATCCAGTAGGCAACAAAGGAACTGTACATAAGATATGGAATTTACTTCCCTGCTGATTCTTTGTGTGCACGGATATATAATATTTTCATAGAATTACTACCAACTCTTACTGCATAGATTGAGTTTAAATGCTCTGAGTTTTTCATGAAAATGTACTACATAGGTAAACAGCACTATAATGAATGTTTCTTCCCTTGTAAAGTTGGGATTTTCTGTAGTTTACTTTCTAAGTATCAACATTCTTGCAGAGTACAGTCCTTTGTTAGGGTTAGAATTTCCTATAAACCTGCTCAATAATTTATTTGTATTTGGCTTGTTTGAAATACTACACAAAGCAATCCTTGTAAAAGGCAAAACTGTCCTGAAGGCTGAGAAAAAAAGCCTGAGCCGTGGACTCAAAGTGGGTCTTTTCAGGCAGAGCCAGCTGAGTAATATTATCTTAGCTGGCTGCTATTCAAGGTACCCAATTCAGAGGCTTTCCCTTTGGGAGTAGCTTTTCTAATGAGGGGCAAACTTAGGGAAATGGGCCTAGGGCGGTATGGTGTGTGCAGAGGAATCTTGGTGAGCAGAAACGACCCCACAAACTATGTCCCATTCTACTTCCAACACCAGGGGAGATCATCACTTGGCCTCAGAACACAGATTACAGTGAGAGGCAAGGTGAGAAGGAAGTGGGAAATCCAGGAAAGGGGACAAGATTTCTAAGGCACCTTAACAGCTCTGAGTCAAAGGCTGTCAGTCACCTGGGCTCTGGCTGCTCCACTCCTTCGCAGCCCAGCCCTTTCCTGGGGCCGAGGCAGGGAATTGCTACATGCAGGATTACCTGGGGAAAAACCAGAGCCTCACTTTGGTCCCTTCCGGTAATTGACAGGACTGGGCTCCCGGAGGGGGGAAGGGACAACTTTCCTCCATAAATGGTTCCACCCCTAGGCAAGGTGGCTCACTCTGGCCTGTGACAACGGGAGGAGTGTGCACCTGCCACCCGTCAAGCTCAGCCAGACTGTGAGAAGAAGTAAGGTGGAGCAAACAGAGAGTCAGTGAACCATGGAAAAATTGAAGTGCCCGAGCTTCTTCAAGTGCAAGGGAAAGGAGGTAGGGGACTAGGAGGCAGGGGTCTGGGAGCTTCTGGAGGTGTGGAGGGCCCAAGAAGAGGACGTTTAAGAGGGAGGGCGAATCTTTTTGCTTCCTGTGGCTGCTCCCTGTTCAAATTTCTGCTTAGCTCTTTTCAAGTGTGCTTAAAGTGACCCCATAAAGTAGAGGAAAAAGAGAACAACTCTTATTTTAGGAGCTAGGTGACCTAGGACAATCTCAGCCTTGCTTTGTGAGTACCCACAAAATCTTATTCTCTGTTAGTCCCTAGACTTTGCCCATGTGCTGCAGGGAAACACTGTCCTAACCTCACCTGAGGAAACTTCCATCCCCGAAGCAGCTGACAGTTTGGGAGAGATCTCCTCTCCTCCCACCTCCAGAACTGGAGTGAGAACTGCTTTACCTGATAGAACAGGAAAATTTGCTGCTATATATGATTCTGTGGCTTTTAGAGAAGGATTTATTTTGCTCCAACACAGGGAAGACAGTTAAACTTCCCTTAGTCTTAAACAATCAAATGTCTCAGCACATAAGAAAATGACTGTATAATTTTTTTTTTGCTCCAGGAGAAGGTAAATTTTATCCTTTGTTTCAAAGATCTGTTACAATCTTAAACATGTTGACTTTTCCTAATTCATCATTAAAATTTTTGTATTTGAAAACTGATTTGTCCACTTTTGCTTTTCTTTCGTGTTGCTGCAACATTTAACCTTTTCTTTAATTATTTGGGTGGTCTCAGCTGAAGGGATAGTAAAAATATTTACCAACAGAATTTTTTATTTCAAGAAAGAGTTATGTCTAAAAGCAGAAACATCCCCAACTTCAGGTTTTTTCATCATAGATACAGTATTCAGGCTTTGTTCTTTCTCCTCTTCCCTTCCTGTGAAATTTGCTTCTTTGGGGTTTGTCATAATAGAATGACAGGATGTTGGTATTTTTTCTCCTCAGAAAGTGGCGAGTATATCTGAGAATTTACACTTTGACCAACATGACGAGAATCAGGACCGTGGTAACTGGTCAAAAAAATCAGATTATCTTCTATCTATGGTCGGCTATGCAGTGGGCTTGGGCAATATATGGAGATTCCCATATCTGACTTACAGCAATGGTGGAGGTAACTTTTTGGCTTTTTTCCCCTAGTAATACTTGGGTTACCATATGGTCTCTGAGGATATTTTGGGAGCTAAAGAAAGGTATACAGTGGAAGAGGAGAAGCAAAGATATTACACTTATTATTAGACTGTAAACTACTATCTCTATTAAGAATCTGGTTTCAAAAAATTCCCATGTATAAACTTCATAAAAGCTTTGTACTTAATACTTCTGAACTTCTGATTGATACCCCATGAAATCTTCAACTAGGACTTTAAAAAGTAATGCATATCCCTGTGATGATCCATTCAAACTCAAGTAGTACTTTGTTTAATTTATGGATGAATCCAAGGGAAAAGCAGGTAAATGTAATTCTATTAAGAAATTCATATAAATTGCTTGATTTATTAGAATAGGCATTACATTTTGATATATTTAAGTGTGGAAAGGAATAATTAAAATTTAATATTTTAAGTGGTATATATCCAAAAGTGAATTGGCCACATAGAAGATCCTTCTAAAATACAATAGAGTATAGTTTGAGGCTAGGTTTTTTGTTCTTGCAAAATAATCCTGTTATACATTGTAGTCACTAAGGTAGGTTCTATAAGAACAAGGGGAAAAATAACTGAGATGACTTACTAAGAGAAATAAAATGAATTACACAACCCACTAGTAATGTTGTAACAACTTTTCACTTGCAGGATATTTTATTTACTTGTACTTACAGGATGCAACTCATTCAGTAATGAGTGTAGTGTAAGTATTAGCTGTAAAATAGTGTAAAAGTCACAATCATTTCTGATGTCTATGTTCAAATGTTCAGTTTGAAAAAGAAGTGCTTAGACTTCTTTCAAATCACTTGTTCTCATATTTAGAATTCTTATTCCTTGAGAACAACAGCCATTATTTCTGATAAATTTCTAGGGAAGATGTTAAACTACTTTTAATAGAGAATTTAAAAATACATCCCAAACAGAATAGTATTGTTTGTTTTTTGCTGTTCTTTTTCTTTGCCATTTCATTTCCACTGAAAGTTAATGTTAGATTCACTGTCAGTTTTTAAGGATCTCATCATTAGGTAATAGGCAATAGATAGTCTAGACTTTCTAAATTGTGTCATTCCTCAAGAAGAGGAGCATGAAATTCAAATTTATTAACTGTGATTGGATTTAAAAATATGGTCAGGTTTGAAAACTATTGTTAAAATTTTGAAAGAATTGTATGTGTAGATTCTTTTCAATAGTTTATGCAAAATAAGTGTCATACCATATTAAGGTCTAATGTCATGCTTGGCCACTAAATTATATCAACCATTTGTCAATTATGGTTATTATTAATAATGAAATAATACTGTGGTACAACTATTTTCAAGATACCTGCTAACTCTGGGCTAATAAACCTTTGTTTATAGTAAAAGGTGTGGATATTTTGTTATTTTTCTTCATATTAATAGTATTTACACTACTTTTAGTTATAGTAATAATGATATGCACATTGTAACATTTTTATAGACATATTTTCTCTATAGTCTGATCACTTGTAAGGTTAGTATTCAAGCAAACCACTTAAATATGGGGATGTAACAGATCTATTTTAAGGGTTGGAAAACAGATTTCCTAGATGCAGTGTTATAGTGCCATAATATGAAAAATACTTGAGAAAAACCTTAACATGAGTAAATGAAACATACATAATCCAAAACATATTTTATCTACTAATTCACACATCACTTTTATTAAACTTTACCAAGACTTCCACAATATTAGATTAATGTTTTAAAAATTCTTCTGTGATTCAATTTTTAATCTGTTAAGGGTTTCAGTGAGAACTATTATGCCTAAGAGTGCACAGAAAAAATGATTAAAGTTTAACTTAAAGGAGAGAGAACTGGATAAAGGGAGAGGAAGGGGAATGTTCCTTCTGAAATTGAGAGCTAACTATGAGCATGCCTGGAAATTTCAGATTATTTTATCAAAACTATTATAAACTTATTCACATTGAGTAGTCTTGTAACTATTTGGAAATTAGTGAATATAATTTCAATAACTTCTACTCTACCTGTTTAGTATTTGAACCCGCAGTCTTAAAAATTGACCATGATTTTTAAAGAAGGAGAAAAAACTAACACTGAAAATGTGGTATGTGCCTGCCAAGTTGCCAAGTGTTTTCACATATGCCTGGTATTTGAACCTGTACCAGAATCTGATGAGTTTGTATTATTCTCCCCCTTTATGAGGAACAAAATGTTCAGGAGTTAGGTAAATTACCCGAGGTCATATAACTAGTAAATAGTAGAGCAGCATTTTCAACTAGGCCCTTCCAATTCCACATATTGTGAACATTCACATTCTATACTTTACTTTTTAAGATATTGTTTTCAATATTTGCAACAATCTCATTAGGTAATGCTATCATCCTCATTTCATAGATGAGAAATAGAGAGTCAGCTAGTGTCTCACAGAAAATATAAATTTGAGAACCAAACTTAGTACATTCTGACTCCATTGCAATTAAGAGACTTGAAAAATATTACACTGGTTGTCAAGGTGCCATCAAGATTTTGAAATGTAATAGTACTTTTATTCTTTTTTGCCTTTTCTAGGTGCATTTTTGGTTCCATATACAACCATGCTGGCTTTGGCAGGCTTACCACTGTTCTTCTTAGAATGTTCAGTGGGACAGTTTGCAAGCCAGGGACCTATTTTTGTTTGGAGGATTTTGCCGTTGTTTCAAGGTTAGTATTAAAATGTTATCATCATCAAGATCATTGCTTGAAATTTGTATATAGTTGTCTTCACCACATAGGGTAAGAAATGTTTAAAATTCTAACATGTTTGATTGCATAGAAACTAAAAACAGAATGGCTGTTACCAGAGGATGGGGTAGTTTTATAGAAATACAAGGTGCTGATCAAAGGATATAAAGTTACAGCTAGATAGGATAAGTAACTTCAGAAGCGTTATAATCTACAAGTTTATAAGTTCAAGAGTGAAAGTATCGTAACTATAGTTATGACAACATATTTTGCTCTTGAAAATATGCAGTGAGTATTAAGTGTTTCCAACAATTAAATAATAGCTCTATGTGCTAGCTTCAGCAGCGCATATAATAAAATTGGAGCAATAGCTCTGTGAGGTGATGAATTTGTTAATTAGATAAATTTACCCATTCCAGAATATATTTATACCTCAAAACTCATTGTGTACATGAAAAATATAATATTATCTGTTAATTGAAAATAAAAATTCAAATAATATTCTGGCATTGTAAGGTAATGGAGCTTGCTTATTGCTTCTCTTTATAGTTTGACACCATAGAATTAGTAAATTGGATATTAATTTTATTTGTTTAACTTGACTAAAAGTATCTAAATGGTTAGGAAGGTCACTAGAGATGTTTATAAGAGTGTCATTAGGTATTTTCGTAATTTAATATTTAAATTATTTTGACAGTTTGTTGTACATTAACTTCATTGGCTATGATTTTCAAGAACTTTTATTTTATTTGTACTCTGGCTTTTTAACTACTTCATATACAGTCTTTGCCTTACTGCCTTGACATATCTTATAAAAATCTTCTTTCAGAAAAGTTGAAAATCAGGCCATCATTTTTTCTTGTATGCTGTTAATAGACTAGGAAACTGCTAAAGCTGAAAATGCCTCTGTTGTTAAACATCAAACTAATCATTCTCCAGTGATTAAGTATCGTTTTGGAATGTGATACATGCTGAAAACTATTTGGAAAAATTTCAATGTGACATAAAAATAAACTCCTAGTGAGGTGAATAGAATATTTTACTGCAAGACTGAAGAAGCTACTTAAAAGGCTAGCCTTAACTTTATGAATTATATTTAATATATAAAAATTCATTTTGTTTTTTTAAAAGACATCCCTAGCTTATTCTTTTTATTTATTTATTTAATTTATTTTCTTAATCGGTACTGGGGATCAAACTCATGACTGCATACTTACAAGGCAGGCGCTAATGCAGCTGAGCTAAATCCTCAGTCCCAAAACTTCATTTTGAAAATACTGAATTAAATTTTGGATGTTTACATTCAGATTGTTACTGAATTACTGAGTCATATTTACCTATCCTTGTTAAAATACTCTACTGTGACATTTAAAGATGTTAATTCAAAGGCTTTATCTTCTCCTTGTCAAAATGTCGGTTCATAGATGAAGACTGAAGTATTGGCCAGTGTTCCAATAGATACAAGTTTTGACTTAAAAAATTTACCAATGTGCCCACTGTTACAAGAATTTTCAGACTTATTTAAGAAGATTAATTGATATAGGCTTTCCATGAATTTGATTGCTTAATGCAGGTCAACTTCCTTGGAATTGTTATCTTTCCTAACTGAAGAACTGTCTTAGGAAATGAATTGTCAAAATAGTTTTTATAAAGGGAAGAAAGCTATTTGTAGAGTACCCTTTCCCTCTACCCCTGATTTCTCTGCTCAAAAAAGAAGAAAATAGTTTTTTGAGTCTGTTTTATCATTTAAATAGATATTGTGAAAATTGAGATGGAATTATATAATGAATTAGCATAACAAATTTCATTTGAGTATATTTTAATTGTTCTCTTTTCCAGGCGTGGGAATCACAATGGTTCTAATATCCATTTTTGTGACAATATATTATAATGTCATAATTGCGTATAGTATTTTCTACTTATTTGCATCATTTCAAAATCCTTTGCCATGGAAAACCTGTTCCCCTCCTTGGGCAGATAAAAACTGTAGCCGATCACCCATAGGTAAATTTCATTGATTTACTTTTTAAAATATTATCAACTGCATATCATTTTTTATAAGCTTAAAGGATTAAATAATTTTAAACTAATTTTGGTACAATTTTAAATGGTTCATAGGTCATTACCTAAAGCAAAATACAGCATACATAATCTGAATTTTTGAGAATAAAATCTTTCAGGCCTAAGTCATAGCCAGGAAAGAAATTATGACAAAGTGATAAAGAGAGAAAAATACTATTTATAATCACAGAATTGTGTATTTCAGGAAACAATGAATGCTGCCCATGACAATATATTGACAAACTTTTGAAATACTGTAACATCAATATTGCAGGCTGTTACCAGGTTACTTTATCAGAGTGTAAAGATTTAATACTTTTGAGAAATTTAAAGCATCAATTTTTCTATGTAGATTAGATATGTTAAGTCTACCTACAAAAAGTTCATTAGAGCACCAAACCTCAAGTGAAACAATGCTTATTATATAACTGTTATTATTATAAATACCGTTACAGTTTAAAAGGACAGATAGCATTATACTCTTACTTTAACAGTGGAGAATATTTAAGGTGCTGGATGAAAGAAGCTTATTATATTTGTGAATTATTTTTACTCTACCTTCACAAAGTAACAATTTAGACAGTAGCTTAAACATTTTATCATTAAAACTTTAGTCCAAGAAAGTAAACCTTTAAAACTAAATACATAACTGTTTCTGTATTTCTTCTTTTATCATTTTCAGTCACTCACTGTGATGAAAATATAGGAGCAGGAGAGAATATGACCTGGATAGATGACAACAATTTTACATGCATCAATAGCTCTGAATTTTACCTAGCAAGACAACTTCCCAGTGAACAGTATTGGAAGTAAGTGATTGAATTCTTAAAGAGATATTATTAAAAATTATTTTTATAAGTGGCAATGATATATTGGCCATTCCTTTCCTTAACTCACATACATTGAAAAAATAGAACTTGCAGGGAATTATACTTCATTTGACTAAAATATTTATGTATCCTAGGTGAACAGTAATTATTTGCAAGACTAGGACTTTGTCAATAATGTGTTTTTTATAAACTGGTTGTTCAATGGACACAAGACTATAAAAGTTTTTCAGAACTTCCTATGTTAGGAGTTTGTTTATAAGAAAACATTTCAACTATACGAGAAAACTTTAATGATAAACAGTTGGATAATGGGTAATATTGGGGGGAAAATTGTTAAGGCAACATTTTCTCAATATCTACTTTGTACATTATTGCCATTGTATACTAAGAATAGATATTCAAAGTTATATTTACATTGTACTAATTTTAAATCATCCTTCTTTATGACTACTCATTACCCTTAACCTAGTATCTTTGTGTGTAATATTGAATGAACTCTCCTTCATCCACATTTAACAACCTCTATAATTTTTAGAACATTTTAATTTATTTTAACTAATAACATAGAACTTGTGCATATTAATGTATATATTATACAGTGTTTATATCAGGTTAAATATATCTAAGTTTAATATACCTATATCCTTAAACATTTATCATGTCTTTTTTATGAAAAATTTCTAAAAATTCTTTTTGTTGTAGCTTTTGAAATGTACAATATACATAGTTATCTTAGTCACTCTGCTGTGCAATAGTACACTAGAACTTTTTGATCCAACCTAACTGTACCTTAGTACCTACTGATTAAACTTTCCCCATTCCTATCCTCCAGTTTCCCTGCTTCTGGTAATCACTGTTCCACTTTACACTTACATGAGATCCCCTTTTTTAGAATCCATGTAAATATATGAGATCATGTGGTATTTTTATTCTATGTTTGGCTTATTTCATTTCAAATAACACTCTCCAGTTCCATCCATGTTGTCACAGATGATAAGATTTCATTCTTTGTATGACAGGAAATGTTCCATTATGTGTGATATTTTCTTTATCTTTTCATCAGTTGATGGACACTTAGTTTGTTGTCATTCCATTTCTCGGATATTGTGAATAGTGCTGCAGAGAACATGGGAGTGCAAATTTCTCTTCAAAGTACATATTTCATTTTTAACAATATATATTCAATAATTGGATTGCTAGGTTATGTGATAGATCTATTTTATAATTTTATGAAGAACCTCTATACTATATTCCTTAATTTAAATTTAAAAGTTTTTGAAGATTGAAATGTTTCCATTGAAGTAAGAATTAAGATTATAGATCCATGTACATTGCTATTGAAAATCATGGAGTTTTGCAGAAAGACTGAAAAAGATGTAAATAATTGGGCCATTTGATTTTGCTGATATATAAAAGTAGAGGATAATTGTATATAATTTAACATAGTTTCAAGTATTTTATTTAAAGATAATTTAAATATTTTACTCATTTTAACCTGAGAAAAATAATGTATTGAGTCAAATGAAGCCATTAGATTTAGATAAAGGAGCTTGACATATTAGGAGATTATTAGAGATTTTGGAAATTTAGATTGGCTGTGGTTATCTGTGAGGCTCAGAGCTTGACTCTTTAATGAAGTTTTTTGCTCATTTATACAGTAGCTTCTACTAATAAAAGACTCTCAGAACATTGATGTTAACATACAATATTCATAGAGCTTCCCCTTGGATGAAACATATTACAGAACTTATTATTTTTTAGATAAACAGTTCTGTATTCCTAAAAGAGCTTATATGTTTCAGTAAAGTGGCACTTCAACGGTCAAGTGGAATAGATGAGACTGGAGAAATTGTGTGGTATTTGGCACTCTGTCTGTTACTGGCTTGGATCATAGTTGGAGCAGCTTTAATTAAAGGAATCAAGTCTTCTGGAAAGGTAATTAGTAAAACACATTAGGTAGTGATGTAACTGCCTTCCAATTTCATCACAGTTTAATGTCAAGCATTGTCAAATGCATGGTTTATCTATAATGGTAACATTTAAAGATGCTAAAAGCTTTCTAAGTAGGCATCTTAGTTTTAAGTAAATAGGATCACTGCTACCATTTGAAACAGAACAAATAAACAAAAATTAATACTGAATTTGTGCATTACTCAAAATTCAGATTCTTATGGTTGATTCAGCATCCTCAGACTTGAGAGTACATTTTTAAACTTTCTGACCCACTACTGGAAATTCTACATTAATGCTATATAAAGTAACTACCAGGATTCCTTTTGCTGGAGAGAGTGAAAGTATGAGATTATTCTCTTAAATCAAAGTTTTCCATAATTGAGCCAGTATCTGCTCTCCCAGTGAACCTTTTCTTCTGAAAAAGACTGTATTTTATCTATTGTTTTAATTTTAAACTTTCAGAGAACACAATGCAAATTTAGAAAACATGACATTTTCTCTGTGAGAAGTTTCATAGTACCAAGAAGAATAAATGTTTATGTGTCTTTTTGTTTGTTTGTTTGTTTGTTTGTTGTTTTTAAGACAGGGTCTCACTAAATATTTCAGGCAAGCCTTGAACTCACTATGCAACCAAGGCTGACCTCCAACTTTCAGTAATGCTCCTACCTCAGCCTCCTAAGAGCTAGGATTTCTGGAGCGTGTGCATGCGTTTTTAACTACTAGCATAAATTTATCCACAAGGTGGAAGACAAGAATCCTGGGGATATTAACTTTGTATTTCTAGTACAACACCTAGAACATTCAATTAATGTTAAGCTGTAATAAAATGTGTTACTATATCACCAAAATAATTTGAGCATCGCAAACGCAGTAGAAACTTCCCAGTATGATCCAGTTGCACATTTTTTGATGTTAAAATTGAAAGAGTCCACCAAAGGCCATTTATGTAGGCAATTACTTTTTATTGGTCTCTGAACAACTTGTTTAAATTACCTCCCTGGGGATATTATCAAACTCAGGACAGCTATGAATCAAAAAACTATCCATATTAATGAAAAACCAGCCTGAAAGGCAATCAGTTCATTTGGAACTTCGTGTTTTCAGAAGCATCACACTAGAGTATATGCTATCAAACTCTCATAATGGGGGCTTTAAATAACAAGCATTCAGCATTCACTGTAATAAAGCTTTCATGGGATTGGGATATCTACTAGGAGATACTTTCTTTTTTTTGGAGATTTAATATGTGTTAAGCATTGAGGGTTTTAAAATAATTTTCCTTCATACTTTGATACAATAATATACTGAAAGGAGACATTCCATTCGATTTGGTCAAACATCTATAAGGCTATTTTCTTTTTGTCTTTTTGAGACATGGTTTCATTATGCAGTTCAGGCTGGACTTGAATTTCACTTTGTAGCCCTGGCTGGCCTCTAGCTCCCAATGATCCTTTTGCTTCAGCCTCCTGAGTGCTGGGATTACAGGTGTGTACCACCACGCCCAGCTATAAGACTATATTTAAGAGAACATTTCATCTAGATATGAAGTTATCACTGCTGGCGTATCATTTATTTACAATATGAACCTAGGAAATATACCTTAATGCATCGAACTGAGTTTGGAAATGGATCATTTGTGAGTAGTGAAAACAGAAATATGAAATTACACCAACATTGATATGGATATCAGCAGATTTATTAATGGCATTATGAAATCTCTAGTAGTTTAACTATCTGAACTAGTTAAAAAATTTACTTCTCTACAATTATATACCACGACTTAAAAGAACACTAGTTTTTGATGTTTTTCTTCACAGGTGGTGTATTTTACGGCCCTTTTTCCCTATGTGGTTTTAATCATTCTTTTGATACGTGGTGCAACTCTGGAAGGAGCCTCGAAAGGAATTGAGTATTACATCGGATGGAACTCAGATTTCTCTAAGCTTCAGGAAGCTGAAGTAAGACTTTACTTTGGTTTAAAATTATTTGAGGAGCTATGCCTTGTAATCAAATGCTGCAGCTCTTTGTTTTCATCTGAGTATCAGGATATAGTACCTGGCAATAAAACCATGCAGTTAAATTCATTAGAGTTTCTGTCCGCTAGGATGTCTAATTAACTATATAACATGGTAGTGGTGCTTTCCTATGGGAGGTAAGATCATTTTTCACAAAATGATATCAAAAATCCTTTTATACATATATCTGTTGTTTTTGGATGAACAGGATTTGAATTATATTATTTTGAGAAATAATACTGCATAAATACCTGCACCTTTTTGGTTAGGACTATGTGATTTGTTGAATAAACCCATACTAGTTTTAAAATTATTGTTCAAAGTTTAATAATCTATGGGCCGGGGATTTAGCTCAGCCGCATTTTAAACACCTGCCTTGCAAGCATGCGATCATAAGTTCGATCCCCAGTACCCCCCCAAAAAGTTTAAATTTTAATTATCTTCAAAAGTCAATATATCAAAATTCAATTTGGCCTAATGTATTATAAAGTCAAAACTCAAACATGGATTGAATATTCCATTAAGCAAACTATTACTTTTACTAGCAACATAAACAAGTACCCTTAATATGAACTGGGTAGTTCTCTTGTAAATTTAACCGATTTCCAGGTAATACGTGTGTGTCATAAGGACATATAATCTTCTAAAAATTTTAACTGCAGAGCAGATTAACAAGTGTACCCAGATGCTATTCTTGTATTGATACAGCCTAAGTATACTTTATATTTATAGTAGTCAGTGAAATCACATTCTTGGCACATGCAAATCTTCTAGTCAGTTAAAAACTTACAATATTATATTAAAATCAAGAAAAACTGTGCTAATACTTTCTTCCATATTAGTAATGGTAACCAAAATAGATATTAATTTTAGTTTGTTATGGTATTCTCTGTGGAAATCATAATAATTTCCAGCCATTGATATTTTCTTTTCTAAATATAGTCAGATATCTGATTATTTGTTGTAGAATCTTTTTGGGGTTTGATGTCAAATTTGTCAGCTTTACTCATAGGAATTTGTTATTAACATTTTTTTGAAAACTGAAATGTCTATTTCTGGTTATCGGTTTCTTTAACTGTACTCAAAAGCTTTTAAACATGATTATTTGTGATAACGCTAAATTATTTAGAACCATAAACTGTTGTTATTGTTTTGGTGATTAATGCTCTGATGTGTTCCTGGCCATTTTTTTCATTTCTTTGTCTTGGGCCTCACTTGTATTAACTTTATTAGTTTTTTCTCAAGTCTAACATTATTTCTAGTGGTAAGTAACAGATAAATTAGAAGTTGAGATTCTTTAGGTTATTGAATAAGATAAAGTAAGTTAATATACTTTGGAAATGGTAAATTCATATAAATTAGACCTAGTACATAATTACTTTAAATACTGTTATTATACTATCATAGTTACATTTTCTCTAAGAAATAGGCCCACCATTTTCTTTAAACTTAGTTACTTTGAACACAGTTGAAAAACCTGTTAGTCTCCTTCTCTTTTGCAAAAGGATTACAACCGTCATCAAATTCCTATAATTTTGTTTTGTAAACATATATTGTTATTGTATTGGGATTGTTGTTGTTGTTTGGCTCTTTGGCTTTTCGAGTTTCTCCTCTCTCTCTCTCTCTCTCTCTCTCTCTCTCTTTCTTTCTTTTTTGGTACAGAGGATCAAACCCATGACCTTGCACTTCCCAAGCAAGTACTTAAAACTGCTGAATTAAATCCCTGGCCCTCTTTTTTCTCTTAAAAAAATAGGTCTGTGGAGAAATAGAGAGAGGGGACAGGGATGAATAAAAAGTTAAGACATAGTATGTGTATGTATCAACTCCCCACAAAAAATATAATCATTCTGTACTGTAAACATGTACCAATAAAAATATGAATTAAAGAAAAAGACAAGCCTTTTGATATTTTTTAAATGACTATTGCAAGCCTCAGACCCCTGGACATTATATTTGCTTAAAAATATCTTGAGAAATGCATATGTCTATTTTATATAGCTTTATGTTTTAGTTTCTCTATTAAGAATACCAGAGCTCCATACAGTTGACCAATTAAAATTTCATCAAGATAAAATGTGAAATTTAATCCTGTCATCCATCAATGTCCAGTACACCACTCCACTCTGTCTTTTGGGTTTTCTGGTAATTAGAGTTGTTTTTCTTATATATCTTTTTTACTCCTACTATTTTAAATATGAAATCACAAGTATGAATTAGGTATGGATGTATCTATGTATCAGTTGTCTGTTGAGATCTTCAGGGAAGTAAAGAACCATGCAAATTTATAGTTAGAGTAGTCTTCTGAGGTTATTTTACTAACCTTTTCATTTTATGGTGAAACTGATGAAACTGAGACTCTTAAAGATTCAAAGGTAAACAAGTGTACACAGCCAACTAGTGCAAGTAGAATTAAAATTTCCTAATACTTAATCTAATAATCTTATGTGCAGGTATAAAATTGATAGATAAAGAGATTAAAATTGTGTATGAATCTGTGGTCAATGCTCTTTGGCAAACTATGTAGTACATTTGTGTGCAATCCAAAACTGCCACACAGAACTCCAGCTCCCACTGAGTCACATATGCATACATAATACATTAAGTTAAAAAGGCTGAGAGTCCAACATATCCATGGTATTCATCTCTTAATACAGACAACAGTCTAAGAAATAAGGGGACACTTTATTTCTAACAGACATTTGCTATACATAAAATAACCTTAATTTATGAATTAGGTATGGATGTATCTATGTATCTATGTATGTATCTATCTATTCATCCATTTTGCTTCATACTGGCCTCCTGAAGCCTAGATTCAAACTGTATTCTGAAGGCCTGTAGTATGTTTGGTCTCTAGCAACTTTGTTTCTATGGAAGTAATATTTAAATCATTGTTTTTAACTTCAGTGTGAGAAATGGATCATTAATTTATGATTATTTCCCATAATAACAATAATAGCCACTTTTGAGCATCTTGTAAATTTCAATTCTCATTTCTTTCTACATCATTCTTTGGACATTATTGATATTATTATTGTTAAGTTTTATTGATGTTATTATTAATTTTTTTATTGGTGCATGTTTGATTATTGTTGTCTGTTTCCATCTTATAGAGAACATATACATAGGAATATATACTATAAAGCAATGAAAACCTAAGTAGAGAGCCAAAATTAAAGATAATAAATACATCCAAGGGAAAGGAAGCAAGAGATGCCTGATATAAACCTTATTTTCTTTTTTTTACTCCAGAGCTAGAACTCATAGTCACCCTGTTTTATTGTCTGTTTTACACTGATAAATCCAATTTATGAAGCATTGAAATCTATCTACCACAGTGTGTCTTATTGGAATTTGAATATGTGTGATAGTTCAAACAAATTTTTTTCTTTTTTATCAAAAAATGAGATATTATGGTACCCATTGATCATTTTCTGTTATTCGGTTCAGAAAGCCCTGTAATTCTTTCACTCTATGCATGGCTTTATACTATTGTGATATGTTTGATATTATTGTATTTGAAACTATGCTCAACTATAGCAGAGTAAGAGATATGGTGTTAGATACTGTTGATGTCCAGTGGACTTAATGTAAAGTACTGCGTTGCCTATGTTGTCCTGTTCTGATCTGCTCAGTACTGCCCCCTTTTGTTTTATTCTCTTTCAAAAAAAAAAGAAATAATACTTTTTCCCAACGATATAATTGCCCTTGTTATTTGAAACTTGCACAATTCAAATTTTTTCTTTCAGAAAATTGTATATGCAAAGACTTTCACTCTTAAAAATGGATTAAATTAACTTGGTTTGTAAGAATAATTATTGAACTTTAACATAGACATTGGAGAATTGAATTGTGAAAGAGGAATAATAAAAACATGGAATTATGTTAAGGATGTGGAGGGGTATAGTCTATATTATTCTTGCTAAGCATTCATGTTTCTTTTTTTATTAGCCCCACATTGATGTGAAGAATGGTGAAAACTCCAATTAAATTCATAGTACAGAAAAACTATGAAGGAGTTATTTTTTCAGATATGAAACAATAGTTTAATGTTATAGTAATTAAAATACTGTGGTACTAGCATAAGTATAAACATATAGATCAGTGAACAGAACACTAATCTCAGTAATAGATTCTATAGCAGATGGAAATTTATATGTGAAAATTGTGGAGATGTAGGAATAAGAAAAATGTGGAGAAAGGATGAATTATCTAATTGATATAATAACATAAATTGGCAATCCATGTATTAATATGCACAATATAGTTTTAAAATGAAGTTTTAACAATATAAGAAAAGTTTTTTATTTTAGAAGAAGACGTAGAATAATGACTTCATGAACATGGGCGAAGTATTTTCTAAATAACAAAGATCAAATACCACATATATGGGCTGGGGATTTAGCTCAGCAGCATAAGCATCTGCCTTGCAAGAGCGAGGTTGTGAGTTCAATCCCTGGTACCGATAAAAAAAAATACCACATATATAAGTGAAGAAATAAAACTTCAGCTACATTATATCAGAATTAAAATCTTTGATTCACTAAATGACACAGTGCAAAACAGTGAAAAACAAACACAAATTGCAGGAAAACAGCACCAGATATAACAGACAAACTATAATAGTCTAAATGCATAAAGAATTATTGAACTCAAGGCAAATAACTCAAAAAATTGCAAAATATATGAACAAGAATTCCACACAGAAAATTCTAATGGAAAATGAGAGTATTCAAATCTCATTTCACGGCTACTTGTTTGGGTCAAATTAAAATTCTAAGCATTAATGAGGATATAGATAAATGGGAAGTCCCATAACCATCAATTGGGAGTACAAAGTGGTACAATCAGTTTGGAGAACAATTTGGAAAAATTCAGCAAAAGAGAGAATGCCTATACACTTTGACATCACATTTCCCCACCTACATGATAAGGAGACATGTACAAGAATATTCAAAGATACATAACAAAATACTGAGCAGTCTAATACCTATTATCAGGGGAAAGAATAAACTAGTAAATATACAGTGGGATACTATAAAAGTGGAAAAATGATTAAAACTATACATGTTTACTTTAACCATATGAATTTGCCTATTTTTTTATTTTTTGAATTAAAGTGAAGTTTTACATGGCCTAACTTGCTAATGAATAAATATCATAATAATGAATGAAAAAGCATGTTGTATAACTTTACATGCAATGAGATAATTTTTCTATAAATTCAAAAATATACCAAACTAAATATAAAAAATAAGGAAACAACTAAACACAAAAATTGAAAAGACTGGTTTATTTCTTTAAAAGATTGGTTTATTTCTTAAGCCAGATAGTGGGCTCTTAGGTTTTCATTGTTTTATAATATATATTCCTATGTATATGTTAATATTTTATAAACATAAACTAAGAGTATATTGTCTTAAAATCTTAATTTTCTCTTACAGGTTTGGAAGGATGCTGCCACTCAAATATTTTATTCCCTCTCAGTGGCATGGGGAGGCTTAGTAGCACTATCATCGTATAATAAGTTTCATAACAACTGCTTCTCAGATGCGATTGTAATATGCGTAACAAACTGTCTCACTAGCGTGTTTGCTGGCTTTGCTATTTTTTCTATTTTGGGACATATGGCACATATATCTGGACAGGAAGTCTCTCAAGTTGTAAAATCAGGTATATAGCACTGTATTTTCTCAACTTTGATTAATTCAATGCAGCTCACTTATGAAATTCTCATGTAGTTTGTAGCAATTTATACTCATGATTTGGGAGATGGCATTTTCATTCTCATTTCATCTTACATAATTTGTTTTAATAATATTATTATTCTTATAATTATTTTTTAGATGTTCTTGGCAAGCAAGAGTATATTGGAGATTAATCAGCTAACAAGCCAAAATATTTTCTTGATTTTGTCTAATTTATAATATGTGCCTCCTATTGCCTAAGTATTGCATAAGTTCTGGCATTATGCTAAGCACATCATGAATTATGAGAGAGATAATATATACAGTATACAAATTCTCTTATGTACTATTCCAGCATTAGATGTGAATTTTATTTATTTACATTTTAATATTCATTTATTGATTTTTTATTATCAGCATGTTTGCAGTTGTATATAAAGAACACAAAATATGGATCTGGATTTCAAAGCATATTAAAATCACATGGAGATTCTTATGACTTTGATGGTGTCCAGCTTTCAGGGAATCTGATGAATGAACTTCCTAACTTTAGTACTGTGTCTTGAAGGACAAATTTGAATCATTTGTAGAAAAATGGATACACTTCAAAATCATAATGCTAAGTGAAATAAATCAGACCAACAAGTTTAAGTATCACATGATTTCTCTTATATGAGAAACCCAAAATATAAAAATCAAAATAAAAGACAGATAATAAGAAATAGGGAGATTGATATTTTCTAAAAGGGAAGAGGACCAAGAGATGGAGGGATGGGGTACACATGAGAGGGAAAAAGAATTGAGTGCTGTGTACATGTAGCAATATCCCACAATGAACATAATTGTTATAGATAACAAACATGTACTAATAAAAATAAAAATAGAACAAGAAAGGTAAAGGAAAATCACATTAAAGATGTTTAATTATCTGACTAAAGATTCCCAGAAAAAGAATCATAAGGTTTTTTAAGTATGAATTCCTTATTCAAATTTTATTACAGGTAGTATTGTTTGATGGAAATAATGATGAATGCTAATGGAATGTCAAGACTAGGAGGAATCTTGTAGACATTCTAATTTCCAATTCCTCTTAGTAGCATCAAACGCAAAGTAGCATCAAACGCAAAGAAATATTACCTATGTCTTTCATAAGCCCAAGCATTTAGGAAGTGATAGAGTTTAGACTAGAAGCTTAACTTTATAAATCTTAGGTTATGTCTCTAGAAAGTTAGAGAAACCTAAAATACTTGAAACTGAAGAGTATATGAAAACTAGAACATAATAAAGATCCCTAATGGTTGCAGCTAGGCCGGGGGTTTAGCTCAGCAGCATAAGCACCGCCTTGCAAGTGTGCAGTCTTGAGTTTGATCCCCAGAACAAAACAAACAAACAAACAAACAAACAAAAAAACCCACTGTCCTGCCTAATGGTTACAACAAATAGAAAAGAAGATTAAATTTATAGTTTACTTGTGTAAAATTTTGCAGGCATCCATAAACTGCTAACATGACATTAGTGATTCTATGTAGAAATTTGAAAAGAAGGATGAAGACCAACAAGTTAGTTAGATGTGTATGTCTTTTCAGATATTCTAATTCTTCTAGAACTTTTAGCCTAAGGTCAGGTGACATAATTTAGGTTTTTAGTGTTGAAGACAGTCTTCATTCTTCACCAATCCTAAAAAAATAAAATTGGTTAAACACCATTAAAATAGTTGAATTTCTTATGTGAGAAATATTCCACATGTAAAATTTATCTCACTAGCTTAATTCATGTCATATGTTTACATTATCATGTCATAAAACAACCAAGTTAAATATTTTAACAAGCAAAAGGGAGGGAGATAGTTGGTAAGGATTGTGTGTTACAGATTACACTGCAAGGAAGATAAAATTTTTGTATGATTTTAATTTTCAAAATGATAAACTTGAATAATTTTAAGAAAATGGGTGCACCTCAAGACAGTAACACTAAGGAAATAAATCAGAAGCACAAGCTTAAATATTTCATGGACTCTCTTATGGGAGAAACCCAAAATATAAGCAAATTAAATAAAAAAGTAAAAGACAGATGATAGGAAACAGAGAGACAAACCCTTTGTAAAAGGGAAGGGGGACCAAGAGGTGGAGAGAGGAAAGAGTGGAGGAAGATGAAAAGAAAAAACAATTAAAATGTGTTATGCATATGTCCCCATGATTAATGTAATCATTATGTGCTGAAAATGTGCTAATAAAAATTTTAAAAATACAATTATGAAGATAAAAATTGTGAAATTTCTTGGCAAGTAACTTAAAATACTGTATATTTTCTTAGGTTTTGATTTGGCATTCATTGCCTATCCAGAAGCTCTGGCTCAAATCCCAGGAGGTCCATTTTGGTCCATATTATTTTTCTTCATGCTTTTAACTTTGGGTCTTGATTCACAATTTGCTGCCATTGGTAAGTAATATATACTTTCAGTGTTAACCAAACCTTCAGGTATTATTCATGTTTTCTTGAAAACCCTTTTCTTACTGCTATCACTTCCTGTAGCTGTTACTCTCAGAATTCTTCTGAATTTCTAATTTAAAAAGAAACAAATATTTTTACATTTGTTTCATATATATATATTTAGAAAATAAATCTTTATATGTGAATTTGAAGTCTTTTTAGTCACCTATATTTCACCAATGTAATTCATATTTTTTCCTAGAGTCAACTATCATCATGGATTATGTTTTATTTGGTACATGTTTGTAGGCATTGTTTATATACCCATAGAATAACATAAAATTTAAATATTTCATATTCAAGTGAATATAAAATGTGACATTACATAGTGTACACATTACTTTGAAAGTTATTTTCTATGCATTATGGATTGATGTTGATGCATAAACATATAAATCAATATACACCGTCTGGTGCCATATTGATGGGTATTTGGGTTCTTTTTTTGTTAATTATACATGTTGTTGGAATGACTGTGTCATTTATGACTCTATTTCAAATAGGAGTTTTCCCTAAGATACAAAACTAGGAAAGTCTGAAATAATTTCCATCATATTATTGTTACAGAAAAAAAATTGCCATGGTTTTTTCTGTTTATATGACAAAGTCCACATTCTTCTGATTGGCTTTCAAAGCCTTTGGGAAATCACAAACTTATTTCTTAATCCTTTCATTTATAAGGCTTTTTACTCTAAGACTGTTCCCTAGTTAATGGAAACATTTCTTGAACATAGAATATCTTATATCTCTATGTTCCTTATTTTGTTTTGTTTATTTGGTTATTTTATATATGGCTCTGATTAAAATAGTTGCCTAAATTAAGTCCTATGAGAAATCTTTTTTCCCATTAACTCTTTTAGAAAATTACTACAGCTCCTGATTACCTTATAGTTACAATTAGTATAAAGCTTTATAAAACAGACTTAAATCAACAAATAGAGCTGCTTTGAATTTTTAGCAAAATCAACAAGTGGTCACTGCTAAGAGAAAGAACTCTAAGCATTGTGTTAAATCAGTATATTTTATGTATATATTTGTAATGTAATTTGATATAATTTGTAATTTGTAATAGAAGTTTAAAGTTGAATTCTGTGATTAACGTTATTGAGGTGATAATAACATACCACTTTTTTCTTCTGAAGAAACACTTACAACAACAGTTCAAGATTTATTTCCAAAAGCAATGAAGAAAATGAGAATTATAATAACTTCAGGTTGCTGTTTATTATTATTTCTCCTTGGTCTCATCTGTGTGACTCAGGTATATTACAGCTTTTTCTTTTCTTAAAAAATGTTAGAAAAATACTTTAGAAGAAAAGAGGAAAAAGACTGTTTAATGACAAGTCCATGTTCTAGTTGAATTAAGGTTTTCCAGGTTTTAACTAACTTTCTCTCATTGTAACTTTGTTAGTAAGTATATTTTATATAAGAAGATGTGTAGTAATTATTTCCCAAAATACAATATGATTATAGTCTTTAATAATGTAGGTTTCTTGGAAGCTACTACAAAACCTATAGACATGGAAAACCCTTCTGATAACTGATTTTTCTCAATTTTTCTCTAGAATGAAAGGTGTTTGATATTTAAAATACTTTTTCATATTTTAATAGAACCAGAACTAGGGAGACTGTGTTAAATTCAAATTAATTGATCTATCTGAATACATTATCAAACATAAAAATAATTTTAAAAAATTAAAAATAATCAATATTTTGTTGTTCTTGTTGTTAGGCTGGAATATACTGGGTACATCTAATTGACCACTTTTGTGCTGGATGGGGTATTTTGATCGCTGCAATCCTAGAAATAATAGGAATCATCTGGATTTATGGTAAATGGTGATTAGAGAATGACTTAAAAGTTTTATTAAAATTGTTTAGTTTTATTTCTTTATGTTTATATAATTGTATTATCAGTAATTACACTATTATCATGCAAAAGTATATACTTGCAGAAATATTGTGAAGAAAATTAAGTATAGGTATGTTTCATTTTGGGTAACAATGTGTTTAGATATAGAAAGATAATTTGAGTGACAATAATTATTTGAACAAACTATGAACATTACTATTACTATTGTTTTCTTTAGGAGGGAACAGATTCATTAAAGATATAGAAATGATGATTGGAGCAAAGAACTGGATATTCTGGTTATGGTGGAGAATTTGCTGGTTTGCCATTACACCTTTCCTGTTGATTGTAAGTTAATAATGCATCGTTAACTTAGAAACAATAATCTATTCATTTTTAAATATAAAGAAATCATGAATCTGTTCATTCTCTAAAAGATATACTGAGTTGCCAATGATGTTCTTAATTGGTCTTCTATTTTCAGCAAGTACTAAGACACATAAAACCTAGATGACACCTTCAAGGAGTACATTTTAAATGTTTTTATTGCTGAGAGACAATGTAGTTTTTCAATTTATCAAGGATGTATTTAGTTTTTGAAATTACAAGAAACTCACAGGTGCCAATAGATAGTATAATGACATCAAGTATTTAGATAACAGTATAAGAAAGAAATGAGTTTAATCCCAAAACAAACACTTCATGGGATGGAAAGTTGCTATGAACTAGAATTAATGGTGAGGCTGGGATGATGACAAAGTTTTATACATATGTTTTGATCTCATTGCTTTCATGTTTCAAAGCTTTTCCTAGAAGAGACCATTAAGTAATTTGATCTAGGATTTGTTTCATCAGAAGTATTATATACTTGATTGCTTTTAATTGGTTTTATTAGATGTTAGGTTTTGTGTATGTTTTTAGAGTTATGAGATCTGTTTTAAGTAGTGAGTAGTTTGGGCCTGAATGTGATGATTTAAAATACTCATATTTTCCATATTGCTCAGGATCTTCAATAGTGTCTCCAAATGTCATGTCATTTTCCTCACTGCACAAATATATATAACAAACCACTTAATCAACCTACAGGATCCCATTAGACTTGTTTTTTCATTTACTCTTTCTTTCTTTCTTTCTTTCTTTCTTTCTTTCTTTCTTTCGAGATGAGGTCTTACCGTGTAGTCCAGACTGGCCTTGAATACACTTAGGTAGCCCAGTCTAGCCTTAAACTCACAGGGATCCTCTTGCCTCAGCCTCCCAAGTGCTGGGATTTCAGGCATGTACTACCATGTCTTCCCACTGGGCTTCTTAATAAGCTACATCTTCATCGATTTCATAGTTCTGACAATTGGATTTACTTTAAATGCAAAAGTATTAAATGTTAATGATATATATTGCCAAATATCTTATATAAAATTATGTATATTAGACTCCACCTTCCATCATTCATTTTCTTACAATTATGTACAACTGTGATAATTTTGAAATATATTTAAATTATATGTAAATTAATTTATGGATTTAATCCATTCAGATCTCTTGAATATCTATTTATAAAGATTGTTAGAATCCATTTTTTTCTCTTTCTTTTTCTTTGTTTTTGTTTTTGCTAAAACAATAGAGGCTAAATTTAGAGAAATTACTAAAGGATTTTTGAGTTTTATTTTGTTTTGCAGATATTAAAATAGTTTTAGGGCCTCATTATGCTTATTAGGTTTTTAAAAACATTTTTAATTTTAAAGAAAGTAAAACCAAACAAAATAAAACTGAATAAAGCCAAGCAAAACAAAACATCGAAAGTGATACAAGATTTCAAAACAAGATAATAGGAAATAAATCAACAATCGCTACCATAATGCCCCTTGTTATCTTTAAAGTGGCCACCAATACCATCAGACATAATAAAATCAAACAAAAAACCCAAAATAACACCGATCAAAACAAAACAATGACATTGATATAGGACTTCAAAAGAAGATAATTGGAAATCAACAATAGCTACCAGAAAATATCTTGTTATCTTCAAAATATCTGCCCATACCATCAGACATAATAAAAGCAAGCAAAACAAAACAGACTAAAATCAAACAAAACAAAACAATGAAAACAATACAGGACTTCAAAACCAGTTAATAAGAAATTAACAATGGCCATCGTAATGCCTCTTATTATCTTCAAAATAGCTGTCCAGACCATCAGACATAGGGATATAAAATTAACCAATCAATACAAAAACTAAGTTGATTCTTTATTTCAGTTGTCATCTTTTCAGAATTTTTTTTTATTTAAAAGAGAATAAAACAAAAGGGGGCAGTACAGAGCAGATCAGAAGAGGACAACATAGGTAACACAGTACTTTACATTAAGTCAACTGGACATCAACAGTATCTAACACCATATCTGCTGTAGTTGAGCATAGTTTCAATTACGATAATATCAAACAGAACACAATAAAATAAAGCCATGCATATAGTGAAAGAATTACAGGGCTTTCTGAACCGAATAACAGAAAATGATCAATGGGTATTATAATATCTCATTTTTGTTAAAAAAGAAAAAAAATTGTTTGAACTATCACACATATTCAAATTCCAATAAGACACAATG
The DNA here is from genome assembly GCA_004027295.1 of Dolichotis patagonum. Taxonomy (NCBI): domain Eukaryota; kingdom Metazoa; phylum Chordata; class Mammalia; order Rodentia; family Caviidae; genus Dolichotis; species Dolichotis patagonum. Next base: position 64,571 of record PVJX010006159.1, read on the forward strand.
TGGTAGACAGAACCAATGGTAATAGAACAAAAAAAGCATGGTAGGACCTCTAAGAACGATAATATTAAATCAGCAATAGCTGTCATAATGTTTTCTTCAAAACAGCTGTTCATATCATCACGTATGATATAGTCAAACAAAACAGGATAACACCATTCCAGCTGATGATTTAAAACTTTGAAAGACTTCGAAGCTATGAGATGAGGCCTCATGCTTACCATAAAGTCTTATATACTCTTATCAAATCTCATATTAGGGAGATTATATGGTATTTACCATTGTGAGTTTGGTTTATTTCACTTAAGAGAATGGTCTCAAGTCGTGTCCATTTATTTATAAATATCTCGATGTGATCATTCTTTATAGCTGAGTAGTACTCCATTGTATAAAAATTTAAGTGTGTGACTTCTAATTTCTACTATGTCTGTGTCTCTTGAATTTGTTCTGTGTGGGATGGAAGTCTGAGATTGTATTTTCTTCCTTCATCTTGACCTTTTCCTGTGTTCCTTCAAATCAGCCCATTATTGCATCCCAAATGCTTCCTGGATTGGCTGCCATCCCTTGATGTAGGGATTTGACTAGGCACCTAGATTCCTCCCTCCAATGCAGAGTTCTTGGAGTGGTAGAGGGCACAGGGTGGTAGATCACTGATGCTTCCCTGATGGCAGTAGGGCCTCAAGGAGTGGCTTTTTCTCTGGCCTTCTCTGGGCTCATTAGATCTCTGCAGGCCACTGTCCCTCCATTCAATTGCCTAATCCACTCAGCCATCTCCCTCTGCTGTTGTTTTTGGAACCATGGTAATCTTTAACTCTCTTCAGAATATCCTTCAGCATCTGTTCTGTATGGAGTGGAGGTGTGTGCCTTTTGCTCCTTCATCTTGACATTTTCCTGATTTCTTTTGGACAGGCTGATTGTGGGGTCCCAGGTGGTTCCCACATTGGCTGTCCATCCACAGTATAGGGGAATCGGCCGGACATCTGGTTTTTCCTAACCTGGGTTCCCAAGGAGACAGTAGGGCACAAGGTGGACTTCTCTAGACACAAGCAAGTACACACAGACTCTGCCAACTGCGTCAAGTGCACAGGGGTGTGACTGGCTGCTTCTCCTGCCCATGCTGGTACAGGTCCTCTGATGGCAGCTGGCAGGCTCCTAAAACAGTTTTTCTAAACTGTATTTAAAATTGTTTCATTTTAAGGTTCCTATTTTGTGATGTTGTGCGCTTACTTTGCTTTTTTCCCAATAAGAGACTGAAAGTTAAGTGTGTTTTGGTAGAAATGCTCAAGTAGTAAATTTTTAAATCCATATATGCTTTGAAGTGATGTAAGAGGTGTTCTGTTCAGTGAAAAATAATAGAAACAACTGCAAGGAGATAAGCATGTCCAGGAAAAATGTACTTCTACATTCTTATTGATGCTGGATATTTATGGTATAGAATAAAAATATTTTACTATAAATGAAAGAACATTTTCCCTGGATATACTCAGTAGTGATGTTCCTAAATCGTATGGTAGTTCTATTTTTAATTTTCAAAGAATTTCCGTACTAGTTTCCATAATTGCTGTACTAATTAACATTTCTTACCAATAATTTGCAAGGGTTTTTTTTCACTACATACTTGCCAACTATCATATTCCCGGAAATATCTAAAAAGGAAGTTAAATCAGCATGTCAGTGAGACATTTGCATTCCCTATTCATTGTAGCACTATTCCCAATAACCAGAAAATGGAAACTAGGTGTCCAGATAAAGACCATATGTTACATATACAGAAAACAGATACTATTTAGCTATAAAAAGGAATTGAACAGGAGATCATTATACTAAGTAAAATAAGCCAGGTGCACATAGACAAGTATGACATGGTCACTCTCATATGTAGACTCTAAAAATTGGATCTCATAAAACTTAAGAGCAGAATGGTGGGTTGCCAGAGGTTACAGAGAGTATGTGAAGAGGGATAGGAAGATATTAATTTAGACATGTTAGGTTGCTGTTAGGTAGAATCAAGAGGCTCTGGTGTGCTATTACACAGTATGGTTGTCAGAGATAACAACAAGGTACTGTGTATTTCAAAAAGGAGAAATAATTTTGAAAATTTCATCATAAGGAAATGATAATTGCTTGAGAAAATAGATGTTCAATCTTACTTAAACATTGTACAATGTATGCATGCATCAAAACAACATACAGTGCTCTCATTAATATGTATATTTTATGCTTTTTAAAAATTATAAATGAAAACAATTTAAGTGGAAAAAGAAAGTTGAAAGCTCAGTGATACTCAATAACAGGATAGAGGAAGACAGGAAAGAGTGGAAGGGGAGGTAAAGGGAATCAACACGTGATAAGTATATGGCCCAGTTCTCCAATATGAATGTTTATTGTGTGTCACAAATATATATTATACTAATAATAAAAAGAGGAAAGAAAAAGAAGCTTAATAATGAAATATTTCATATTTATTTTACTTTCAATCTGCTATGTGTACAAGCATTTTATTGAAATATAGTGTATGTTATACAAGTATTCAAATCTTTTGTAAGTATATGGAATATTTTTGTGAAATTTACTAAAATTGTGAAATTTACTAAAGAAAAAACATGTTCATTTCATTTTGTCAACTTCTGGCTTGTTATTTGATTATTTTAGCTTTTGTATTTTCATTTTAATTGTTTTGATAAATTACTTCTTAGGAATGAAATCAAATTGCTTATCATCTGTATAGTCAAATCATTAGGTTTCTTCATCTTTTACTTTCATAGGCAATTTTAATCTGGTCACTGGTGAAATTTCATAATCCTGTGTATGCTGACATTCCATACCCTGACTGGGCTGTTATCCTAGGGTGGTGTATGATTATTTTTTGTATTATTTGGATTCCAGTGGTGGCTGTCATAAAAATAACTCAGGCCAAAGGAACTATCTGTCAAGTAAGCAATTTAAATTTTTAAGTATTTATGTAAAGTACTTTTGATAAAATTAACGTTAATTTACTTACATGGCAGTAATATGAGTTTATATGAGATCAAATTAATCAATATTTCCTCTGAGTACTTCTATACTAGATATAATCATCTGTTACCAATCTATGACCTTATTTTCTTTCTGTATTCATGTGTCTGCCTGTAGTGTGCTATATGCTACTTTTACAAGGAATCTGATCTTGCTTATTGCTCTATCTCCAGGCTCTATCATAGTGCTTATTATGTGAGTTATAAATCTTTGTACTGAGTTGTCCTTAAAAATGTCATAAAGCAAATGAGTCATTTGTTTTTTAAGTATATAATCTCTACTTTTAATGCCTCATCTGATTATAAGTCCTAATGATATGTTTAATACAAGTTGTAATAATGTGTTTAGGTTGAAATGAGCCAGATAAAATATAATTCTTCTTCTTCCATGGAGGCCTAGAGAGGTGGAGTTGGTTATGACCTTTTACTAGAAAAATAACTAGGTAGTCTCAGGAGATTTTATTGAAGTACATTCCCAGTCCCATCAAAGAATGGATTTAAATCAATGGTTTGGCCCACCTAAGCATGGATTTAAATCAATGTTTTGACAGTTGATCTCCCTTTCCTTAGTTCTAGAAGCACATCCCACTACATACTACTTTAAATTCTCACCTCAGCCTCACCTTAAATGTTTGAGAACACATGAAGGGACTGCAAAGGAACACTATTATTCTGATGGGTTCATATCCCCATTTTTCTGAAATAATTGACATCCACATTATTGTGATGTGATGGTATAATTCTACTGAAAATTAGTTAACGACATATTTGATTGCAATTTCTTCTTAGTAGACTGTGCCTTACAAAGAATTTATACTATCACTTTTTACTTCTCTGTGATTCTTAATTCAATGATTTTAACAAAGAAACTTAAAATTTTTAAAATGACATTATGATTCTATATTGGCTTGTTCATAGATGATAGCATTTAAATTCTAAGAAAAAAATGTTCCTTTTGCATTTTAGCGCATTGTAAGCTGCATTAGACCAGCTTCTAACTGGGGTCCATACCTGGAGCAACATCGTGGGGAAAGATATAAAGACATGGTGGGGCCTAATACAAAGAGTGACCATGAAATACCTACTATTAATGACAATGAAACACCTGAAACACCTGAATGAAATATAATTTTAAAAAAACATGTGGTTGTTTTATAATGTGATTTTTTTAGAAGAGCAGCAATTTTTATTTATTTGTATATTGAGTAGAAAAATGAACATACTATATTCACAATATGACAAATGTTTATCCTACTTAAACAGGAATGTAATATATAATGTGAATTTATTAATCTTTAGCAATATTCTTGTTTTTTAGATTAGTTATCTGTATAATATACACATAACTGTTCCTCAACGAAGTTTTTAAATATTGCAGTAATGTTTTTCCTAATACATTGAAAACTTATTACCTGGAAAATAGTTTTTTATTATGCAAATTTAAAAAATATTATTTGATTATCTTTTCTTAATGCACACTGCAAGCTTTCTCAACCTGAAGGAAAATGAATCAGTATATGTAAATGTAAGCATTACAAACTCAAGATTTTAGTTAACTGCAAATAATTATATTTATGGAACTAAATGGATGGTGTATATGAATGATGTAGTTTAATACTTTTAACACAAATATGCCTAAAAATCTCATACGTTGGTGACTCACAGATCTATTTGAGTCATACTGTTTATTTACAAACTTAATACTTATGTTCTTTATTTACAAAGACTGAATTCAGAAAGGAAATTCAGATCATTTAACAAGATCTAGAAATGAAATACAAATATTTTGAAGTTTTGAATATTTCTTTCTTTATATTACTGTCTTTCTTCCTTAGGTTGTGTGTTGAAGAATATAATTACACAACTAATTTCCATTGTGTTTCACAAAATTAAGAATACTTCATTATATTGTATAAATTTTAGTTTTAATTTCACACAGGACACCAATAAAATGTTAATGAGATAATGGCTTTCATTTTATCAAGTATTTGATAATGGCAATATGTGGATGATAAAAGTGATTTTGTCTTATGTAAGTAATTACTTATGGGTGATAGCTTATTTATATGCTAATAGAAAATAAAGTTGTCAGACTTGTCAAAAAAGAAGGTCTTATGATCTATCTTCCTTACAAATTATATTGTAATCTATGATTAATAGCTTTATATTTGATTATCATTGACATTTGGTTCAAATATCACAACCTAGGAGGATAAACATTGTGTAAATATATAAGAAACAATTTAGCAATTCATAATGTTCTTAACTTAGGTTTCCAGGAATTACAACACTAAAATGATATGTAACATTTTCATTTGTATATGTACATACATTTTAGGAAAGGGAGTTTATAGTTTACTTGCAATGCCAAATTGATCTGTAACTCAAAAACATCTAAGAACTACATATAGTGCTGCTGGCTTTTTAGGATTGGCAAGTGAAAATAAAAGAAATGATATTTCTTATATATTTAATTTTTTTTTCTTCTTCTTGATCAAACATTAAATGAATAAAGATTCAGGCCTTATAGAATTTTATTTTGAAAGAAAGAATTAATGTACATAAACATGACACATATGTATATATATGCATAAGAAACTCATGTTTGATTATTTGAAGATTTTCTTTTAGAATAGGTCAAATATTGTTAGTGAAATTCAAGAGTGTAATTCCTTAGTTATACTGGATTTTAATAATATTATTTGAAAGATACAAGTGAGATTAATACCTTAGCTATACTGGATTTTATAAAATGTTTGAAAGAGATGATTGATTAGAAATTAGAACTGCTTTTTGTAATTTTAGCCTATATTGCAATTACAAGCATTCTGTCCCTCTATTTTGGTGCTATTTGAGGTGTGACGTGTTCCCCAAATAAAAAGGTCCATTTTGTGTTGGTGACTCTGACCATAAGATGTGGACACATTTTAAATGAAAAAGTATAAAGTTGAGAGAGGAGATGTATAATGAAGAAGCAATCCTTTGCAAAAACAGAGCAAAAAGATTAGTTTGTGTCACTATTTTCGCAGTATGAATAACACAAATCTTTATGAAGTGCTTCACATATTGTAGGCTGCTAAGTGATAGCTCTTATAATTGTTTCACAGATTTAACAGTGGCAAGAAAAAGTATGCTGCATAACAGCAAAAAAGTTTCATGAAATTCCACTTATTTTAATGCAGACTTAGAGATAACTGTTTTATTATATTTTAAAGCATTAGAGAAGTTGTTTTTCACTGTAATGCAGACTTGGAGACAAATGCAGTATTGTACTGTATGCTACTGGAGAAATTGTTTTCCAATTGATTGAAATTATAATCACTATCTAAGTATATATTTTACTGTAGCTTATTTTTTAAAAAAAGACATTTAACCAATTTTATTTTATATATGGTGTTTCTATTCCTTCCCCAGTAAAATATATATTATCAATAGCAAGTAATCAATTATTTAAATAAAATGTGAGAAAGCAAATTGATGTCTGGATTTTGTATCTGACTTGGCGGCCCCTTCCCTTTTAAATGATTCATTCAATATAGACACATATTTAACTGAATCATCTCAATTGCGTTTAATGATTGCCTGTATTGACATTACATCTTGTGACCCTTTGAGTGGATTTCTCAATGATTAATGACCTTCTGTAACCCCTGATGATCAGGAAATTTTCCAATTCCGCTAGCTTGTATTGCACAATTCTAAGGTTTACCATTATTCGCCTTTGTATGACTACTGAGTGCGGGAAATTATTAAAGATATTTTGAGAAACATTGTTGACTGAAAAACTATCACTGTTGCTCCTAGGTGACCAAGTAGAACTACTTCTTTCAGGTCCAAAAGGTGTAGTTGAGCAAGTACAAGTTCTTATTGAAGCAGGAGCAGTTGAATTTGATGACATTTCACCAATGTCATCCTGCAAAGAAAATTATACAAATGTTAAGTTTAAGAATTTCCAAATAATATCAAATAACAGCTTGGTTTCAAAAATAGACTGATTTTTTTCCTAAGAATTGGAGATTAAAAATGTGAAACACTATGCTGATTCAGCAGTATCCTTTGCCAAGACACAAGACTGAGAAAAAAATACCTGAATGTAGCCTTGTAGTAGCAAAGTGCCATATACTCTGTTTACATGCTTCAGCAGTCCAGTAATTCTACATATGGACCCTGTCTTTGACCCTTTTTTGAAGGAATTTCACTTATAAATATAAATAACACCAGGAAGAATACATTTGTACCTGAAATATTTGTGAATGCTGTATCCAGAAAGTTCTCACTACCATGGCAGGAGAACCAAACAGAAACACGGGCAAAACAAGTCAAAGGAGAGAGCATTAGAGATTCTTAAAATGGGACATGGTGGTGGGCGATGGGTACTTTTGGCTGTGCTTTACCCCCCCACCCCGCCCCATAGTTGGAGGAAAAGTTTCTGTATCACTTAGTGAATTGGGACTGTTTTACAAGGGACCACAACTTTGAACTCTCTGGAGAAAATATGGATTTAAGGGAGAGAGTAGAGTAGGTAAAGTCTGGGGCTCTTTGAAGAGAAAAATAAAAGATCATATTTTTATTTTACTATTTCCCACTATTCCACAAACTCACTCCTCAAAACTGTATTCAGCTAGCTTCACTTACTTTCAATTTCTCTTACCTTTGTCTTAAATTGGTTTGTCCAAAAGGCGATTACAAAGGCAATCACAACTCCGCTCACTAGAAACAAAAAGAAGGTCATGGTTACTCTTCAGTCTCTTCTTTTTTCTTAAGCCTGAGGTTCTGGGCTTGTAGTTGGAAAGTAGGGACCACTTGGCCACGCTGAGGGCGGAAGATGCCGGCCGTGTGCTGGGTGTCCCTCGCTTTTGGTGCAACGGGGACTGTGCCGAGGACCTGGGCTTTAAGGGCTTTATATACAGGAGACTACGTGAGACCTCATAATGGTACACTCAAGAATGGGCTTTGTGACACAATTTGTGAAGCAGAATCAGGCTCACGCGAGACCAGGCGAGACCAGGCTGCACTGCGTAACTGCCTACCTCATTACTTACTGCGTCAGATCCTTTGAGAAGAGAGTTAAGAGACATTGAAGGAATTTGGTATTCCCAAGAAGCTGAACTACAGGGAAGTACAGACTACAAACAGACTGCCTAGATATATGATTTAAAAAGTACTCCTCCTCCTTTTTTATTTTTAAAAATAGGGCAGTCTTTGCTACAACCACTCCATTTCAAGAACAATTCAAAAATAAGGTGGAAATGCACAGTAAAAAAGGAGTTACTAAGCATAAGTCATTGTCAGAAAACGACCTTCTTCACATTTCTGTTGCTATTTTAGAATTTACTCCAACCCTAGTCACAATGGAATAATTATGTATGTTTTTGTTATTTTAAAGTTGAAAAATAATTCAAGGGCATTTCCTCATATAATTTTCACAAAATTTTTTACCATAAGTATATTTAATACTGAGTCTGTTTCTACTGAAAGACATTCAGGTTCTAAACTCACTTGAAACTAGTAAGCAAAAACAGGAGTTTAATAGTGGAGTTTGAGTCCTGAGATAAACTCTCCCATTCTGTCATTTTCATTCACTTCCCAGTATCCTCCATCCACTCTGATTGGTGAGCATCGAGTATTTAATATTTTTTAAGCAAGGAGTTGAAGTGTATTTATGAGAAGTAACAGATATAGGAATCATTGTGCTAGACAGCTAAGAAGGTTCATAACACGCATTTAAATGTGGAAGATGTCACCAAACTACAGATCCAGCACTGCAGACAATGACTTTGGGAATCTGAAAGTGAGTGTTAAACTGCAACCAGTAACTTTAAGTGATGAATAACTCTGATCTTCATATATATAGTGTACTGGTCAGTTTTTCTGTTGAGAGGAAACAAAACACAATATCTAGAGGAGGAAGTAGGTTACTTTGGCTCATGGTTTCAGAGGTTTAGCTGATGGTTAACTGGCTGCAAGGCAGGGACATTATGGTGGAAGGGAGAGAAGCAAAGTTGTGCAGTTCATGGTGCTGGGGAGGCAAAGTGCAGGGAAAGAGCCCCAGTGGGAGTTATCCTTTCCAAAGTCCCAGAGATCCATTTCCAGCTGAGCTATACCTCCTAACAGCAATCAGTTATGATTACTGCTAGATTAATCCACTGGTGAGGATAGTTCTTCCACGATCCAATCATCCCTTCAGGGGGCTGTTAAATTGGAAAGATAAACATGTTAAAAAGATAAAACAGTTAAATTGGAAAGATAAACATGTACAGAATCAAAAGAAAGGAATTGTATTTTTAAAATTTATTTGAATAGTACAATTTATGTCATTCAGTTTCATAATGACTAGTTTATAGCTTAATGTTTCAGTCATTCAACAAATATTTATTAAACAACTATGTACAGAACACTATGCTATATTCTGAGACTATGACTGTGTGAAAAAACTAAGTCCACTTAGCATGTGTACTCTAGTAGGAGAGACAGACATTAATCAAGTACAGAAATGAATGTAGAAGAGCAGAGGTAAATGATAGCTCCATGATGCCATGGGAGCATGTAATAAGATATGGAATGCAAAGAAGAGTTAAGCTCCTGGTGTTATGACTCCAGTCAGTTGACTGGAGGGAAATAACCAAGTATGGTTTTGCTGATCATGAATCTCATGTGGTCATGTCAAGTTTGTGTGACTTTGAGAAATGAAAAAAAATTTATCTTGTCTAGATAACTAAAGGCAGGAATTTGTTAGGCATCTGCATGTAAATGATAACTGAAGCTCTAGAGATGGAAGAATTTCCCTCATGTCAGTGTAGAGTGTACAAACAAAAGTTAGGCTAGAGCCTTGAAGATTTCAGTATTTAATTACCAGATAATGATATCTCCATAGGTAAATTATGATATCTTGACAGGTAATATATTTGTTTCATTGAACAAAATTGAGTGAAGCCAAGTTATCTTACCTCTACCAAAACAATTTCAAATTTTGCTCCTATAATATCCCAAAATAAACTTCAAAGGTTTTCAGGAGTCTTCTCCTCAAGCATATTGTATACTATTGATAACCAATTATTTTTCATTTTAACTTCTTATCGTGGTTAAAAAAAAAGGTATATATGACAGAATTTAGCATTTTAACCAATTTAAGTGTAGAGTTCTGTGGCAGTAGGTTCATTCATGTTGTATAAACAACATAGTCATTCATTTTCATAACCTTAAATTTCCTACCCGAAACTCTTTATTCGTTACACACTAACTTCCTATACTTTTTTCCTAGTCCTTGACAATCTCTGTTGTACTTTGTGTACTTTTTGACTATAATAGGTACCTCACATAAATGGAATTACACATTTTTCTGGTTCTGTGTGGCTTATTTCACATAGCATAATATATATATATATATATATATATATATATATATATATATATATATATATATAGGGTTGATCCATGTTGCAGCCTGTAGCAGAATTTCTTTTTTTCATTTTGATTATTTATTTTGTTCCATTTTGTAGTACTAGCCATTGAAAACATGGCTTCATGATTCTTCTGCCTCTAAGCTACATCTTAGGCTTCTCTTTTGTTAATTTTACTTGCTATTTTGTACAGGCCAGCCTTGAACTTGGAATCCTCCTGCCTCAGCCTCTGGAGCAGTTGGGATTATAGACATGCACTACTAGCCCTGGATTTCTTGAGTGGAATAATTTCCATGATGTCAGTTTAGAGTGCACAAACAGAAAAGTAGTTAGAATATAGCTTTGATGGATTTCAATGTTTAATAGTTGGTTAATGAATACTTCTAAATGTAAGTTATGATTGTCTTTATATGTAAATTTTTTATTTAATAAAATTGAGTGAAACCAAATTATTTTATCTCCCATAATAAAATTTTAAATTTTGAAAGAAATAAATTTCATCCTCTTTTAAAGCTAGTAACATCCTTATATATTATATTTTGCATGTATATTCATCTAATATGGACCCTTGGTTTGCTGGCATGTTTTACGGATTGTAAATAATCCTTCGGTCAATATTGAGGTACAAATGTCAAGCACATTACTAGGTTTTAATTGCTGTTGAGTAGAAGTAGCTATTATATATTCTGAATATCGATTGCTTGTTAGATACTTAATTTACAAATATTTTCTCCCATTCCATGAGTTGCCTTTTCAGCTTATTTTAGGTACCTTTAATATATAAGATTGTTAAAAAATCAACTGTAACTTTTCTCTTTTTGTCACCTATATTTTTGGTGTCATACCCAAGAAAGCATTGTCAATTTTAAAGGTTATGGGCTTTTCCTATAAGCTTTCCTCTAAGAGTTTTACAATTTCACTCTTACTTTTAGTTGTAGATATCCAGGTATGTCAGCACCATCAATCTGAAAAACTGTGTAATTTCTTCATTTTATTAACTTTGTTTCTTTAATATCAGTCAATTATATTTATATGGGTGTGGGTCTATTTCTTTGCTCTGTAATCTGTTTCATTGATCTACCCATTTGTTTTTTCTTTAGTCAATGCTGCCATATTTTGAATACTGGAGTTTTTATACTAAGTCTTGTAGTTGGTAAAAATCATTACTTTACCTTTGTTTTATACATTAAATATACTGTTCATTATTCTGGGCCTTTTGTCCCTCTGTAAAGTTTTAGAATCAGTTTGTTGATTGTAAATCAATATGGATTGTTGAAATTTTGTTGAGATTGCTTTGAATATATAAATCAGTCTGGAAAAAGCAGACAATCTTGAAATATGGAGTTTTCCTATACATGATTATGGGATACCTCTCCATCGATTTTTTCTTTTCTGTTATCATTGTTTTAGAATTTACTTTATATAGGTCTTTTACATTTTAAAAGATTTGCGCCTAAATATTTCACTTTGATCTACTATAAATGATATTGTATTTTAAATGTGAAAATTCACTTGTTTATTGCTGGTATATTAGGGAGCAATTGGCTTTTATATATTAACTGTTAGATCTTACAAGCTAAACATGGTAAAATAAAGATTGCCAGGAGGGCTTTTTCTGCTTATTATTGTTTCTTTTGTATTTTTGACACAGTTATTAATGTTATCTATGAACAAAAATAGTTTTTTTCTTTCTTCCCAATGCACATACCTCTTTTTTTTCATTTTATTGTCTTACTGTGCTACCTAGGACTTCCAGTACAATATTGAGAAACAGTGGTAAGAAGTGATCTCTTTACCTTGTTCCTGATTTTAGTAGTCAAGTTTCTAACATTATCTTATTAAGTATGATGTTGACTATTGGGTTTTGGGGTCAGTATTCTTTGAAACTAGAAGACATTTCCTTCTATTGTTAGTTTATTGAAAGATTTTATTGTGTATGGATTTTTTCAAAATTTTGTATCTGTTGACATGACCAAATGATGTTTCTTTAGCATGCTGATGAGATGGATTATATTGAATTATTTTTCCTTTGCCTAGTTTCTTCTGGGGGTAAGTCTTGTTAAAATCAGATTGCCTTAGTATATTTCAAAATGGTGTAATTCCTCCTTCTTTTGGGGGATATAAGTGGTTTGTTTCTAATATTTGCTATGAAAACCTGATAGAGCTTCTGGTGGTAAAATTCATTAACATTACAAACTTTCCATAAGACTGGGTCTGCTTGGAGCATTTAACACTCAGATTTATCTACAGAATTATTCAGTTTTATGCATAATTATGCAGAATTATGCAGTTTATGTTTCTCTGAACTAGCATTAGTTCTTGTGGAGGTTGCTGCCTCTGGATTTCTACATTAGTATCTTGTAATTCTCTGTGTTCATATATCGATCTCCTTAATTTTGATCACAGTGTTTTATGACTCATTTTCTGTTATACATCTAGGAAACCTTTATTTTTTCATTTAAGCTTTTTATTTAAACATAGAATGGTGACTTCCCTAAATTCTTATATGCCAGAAAAACCATACATTTCAAATAATTTCACTTTGTTAACATATTGTCAATGATTTCTGCATGAAATTTAGTAAGAGATACTGGTGCTTAGAGTTTTTTTTGTTTGGCTTTGGTGTCAAAGTAATGCTGAACTGTTGAAATGAATAGCGATTTTTTTCCCGTACATCTTTATGACAGATCCTTAGGCTAATGAAATTGGGTATTTTATGTATAAAAATGAATAGGGTTGTGTATTGTATTTTATACACAAAATACATAAATTTTTATGTATTTATGGCAATTGAATCTTTAATCATTGTATAAAGTTCTGTATCCTGTATAACCACTGTATAAAGTTCTTGTGTATCTCTTGTATCTATTATTGAATTATCTACTTTGATATTAATCACCAGTTTCCCTTTATTGCTATTTGTATAGAATTATTTCTATACACTTTGAGAAGGGTTGATGTTATTAATTTAAATGTTTTATAGAATTTTCAAGTAAAGCCATCTAATTCTGACTTTCTTGTTTGTTATACACTGTGTTCCAAGTGTATGTAAGAAAAATGCATATCCTACTATTTTTGAGTGTTTTATGTCGGTTCAATTGATCTATAATCTTTAAATCCTCACTTTTCTCAATGATATTCTGTCTGATTTTTGTATCCAATTTGCAAAATGGGGTAATGAAATCTTTCTATTTCAGAAATGCATTTCTCCTTTTAATTACATAAATGATTTTTCTACATACATAGAAGCTCTAATGTTAGGTGCATATATTATTATAATTTTATGTATTTATTGCAGTTGAATCTTTAATCACTGCATAAAGTTCTTGTTTCTCTCTTGTCTACTATTGAATTATCTACTTTGTCTTATATTAACCACAAGTTTCCCTTTATTACTATTTGTACAGAATCACTTTTTCCATCTTTTCACTGCCAACTTATAAAAGACTTTAGAACTAAAGTCTCTTGGGTACAGCACAGAATTAGATGAGGTTTTTACACCATTTTAACATTTTTCCCATCTATGTATTTCGATTTTAGTGTTTAGTCCATCTATAATCAATAGTTATTATTAGTGAGTGTAGTAGTTAGTGTGGAGTTCCAATTTTATTAGCCTAAGGATCTGTCATACTGATGTATGGGGAATATCTGTAGATATGTCTGGGTGGATCATGGAGGCATGGCTTTAGGTTCTATTTGTAGGACTTCAGCCCTTGCTGTTAGCACTCCTCCCTGCTCTGCTTCTCAGCTCGCATGAACTAAGCTGCTTAGGTCTGTCACTCTCTTCCACCATAATGACTCCGCCTTGCAGCAGATAATCATGGTTTGAAACTGAGCAACATAAACATCTCCTTTAAGTTGTGAATGTTGGGTATTGTGTCTTAACAACAAGGAAGTCGACTAACACAGAAAGAAAGTACTTGCCTGTATAACTGCTATTTTCCCATATCTTCTAGCTTTTGCCCCTCATTTTTTCCATTATTGCCTTACATTGTGTTGTGTGGATTTTTGCACTGACAAACTTCAAGGATTTAAAAAGTTTTCCTTTTGTATATTTTCTATAGATATTTCTATAGATATTTAAATTGTGATTATGATAGGGATTAAATAGAATATTCTAAATTAATTTTCCTTGTTAAAAAGAATTAGTTGATCTTAATGCCAAATAAATACATGAAGAAATATTAACCATCACTGGTCATTCAAGAAATGCAAATTAAACCAGCATTGAGATTTCATCTCACTCCAGAAAGAATAGCTGCAATCAAGAAATCAACTGATAACATATGTAGGGCAGGGTATGAGGGGAGAAGGAACACTGCTCTACTTTTTCTGGGAGTGTAGACTGGTGCAACCACTATGGAAATCAGTATGGAGAATTCTCAGAAGACTAGGATTGGAAGTTCCATTCAATCCAGCTATTCTCCTCCTGGGTATTTTCCCAGAAAAACTGAAAAGGTTGTATCACAGTGATATATGTGCACCCATGTTCATAGAAGCACAATTTGTAATAGCTAAATTTTGGAAACAACCAAGATGTCCATCAACTGCAGAGTGGATGAAAAAGTTGTATTTTTATATAATGGAATATTACTCAGCTATAAAAAGGATGATCTTGAGGCCTTCATAGGCAAATGGAGACAACTTGAGACTATCCTCATTAGTGAAATAAATAACAATCATATTAATAAATATCACATTTTGTTTCTAGTATAGAAAGTAATAAGAAATGTAGAGTAATAAAACCCAAAATGTGTAATTGCTACTGTAAACAATAGAGGAAAAGAAAGTGCCCTAATTTATAGAACTGCATGTATGTAT
>PVJX010006160.1:0-79769 GCA_004027295.1 Dolichotis patagonum
TTTGTAATTTGAACAACTATTTCCAAGAAGTCAGTATGTAATTAGTCAAGTAATAATTTCTTAGGTTTTATTGTTGTACTTTTCCTTTTTTCCTTGGAATACTGTATGGTTGCTACCCTTTATTCTGTTTTATTTTGTTTTGTTTTTTCCTCTTTAAATAAAATTATAAAAAAAAAAATTTACATGTATGTAACCTTACAGATCCCTCTGTCCCAATACTGGCTCATTCCTCTGCACATATACCTAGGTTCTCAATCATAATGAATGACTGCTTTCACTGAGTACTGTAATCCTACCTTTAAATGTGGATTGCACTGTCTACCAAAGTTTGACACTCCTTGATACAATGTAACTGGTGCTATCATTTGGACATGGAAATGCCCCCAAAAGTCTATGTGTTAAAGCCTCATTCACCACCTGGATGCTGCTCAAAGTGGTGGCAACTTTGAGAGGTGGAACTTTGGAGATCATCAAAGCAATAAAGCTCATTCCCGCATGGGATTGCAGAACCCTCGTCCCCTCCCTCCTCTCCCTGCCAGGACGAAAGCAGCTGTGCTCCATTACCAGCTCCCATCACAATGTGCCATCAGAGGCCAAAGCCACAGAGCCCAATGATCAGTCATGGGCTGTAAACTCTAAAACTGCAAGCCAAGATAAACCTCTTTACTTTATAAACTGATTTTCTCAAGTATTTGGTAAGAGTATGGAAGCCAACATTGGATCTTAGAACATGAATTCAACAGCCACTATTGTACAGTTGATCCTCAACTTACGATGACACAGAATGTTTTCATTTTATGATGATATAAAAGCCATTTACATTCAGTAGAAACCACACTTTGAATTTTGATCCTTTCCTGGGCTAGCAATATGGATATAATAGTCTCAAGATGTTAGAAGCAGTGGTGGTGAACCACAGCTCCCAGCCAGCACATGATCAGGTGAGTACCATGTTGCAAAGCTGTGATGTTCAGCAGGTTATGTTTATTAATCATCTATTCAACTTACAATTATTTTTAGCTTATGACATGCTTACCAGGAGGTAACCCCATGATAAGATGAACAGCATCTCTATTCCTGCTCCATAAATACTGGCTGAATTATGTTTATGGACTAGCACATAATATGGTGAATAAATATGTTGAATGAGCAGCATTAAAATTCATTAATCTGAAAACTTTCAATAGCTAAAGTAACAACTGCAGAATTGTAGAGATATTTTATGATTCTTTTCCTATCCTACACACAATTTATTTCTTAAGTCTGCAGTCATGTCTAAAATTTCAAGATAACAAAGACCAAAAAAGAAAATTAATATTTTTGAGCAAATATTATTAATTTCCTATGCCAGCACTTGAAAATTTTAGGAATTTTCAGACATAAAAACAATTTTAAGTGTAAATACTGTGTCCAGATGCCTGAAGCCCAGAAACCAAAAGAGAAAAACAGATTTGCCAATGTATACACTACGTCCTTTAAAGGTATGCACCATATAAAAAACCAAGCCAGTAGCTATTTAGTATTTCTTCCTGCATAAACTATCAATTTACACTCTCAACCACTGCAATGAGACTTTTAATTTTGCCAACCCCTTAGCAATTCTTGTCATTTTCCTTTTTGTTTCGATGCAGTAGCCAACCTAATGGGCATGAGGTGGAATATCATTGTGATTTTGATTTCCTTAACAATTAGTGATTAGAACATCTTTGCATATTGGTCATGTGTATATCCTCTTTTGCTTACGTTTCTAAGCAGGCTTTTTGGTTCTTGTTACTGAATGTTTAGTACTCTTTACATATTCTGGATAATAACCCTTTATCACATGTATGATTTGAAATATTTTGTCCCACTCTGTGTGGTAGCTTTTTATTATACCAATTAAGGCTGACGTATTTTAATCACTTTTTTCAGTGCCAAGGATGAACCCAATTCTTGTGCCTGCTAGGTGAGCCTCTACCACTCAGCTTCATCTCAGTCTTATCACTTCCTGAACCACTCATACATGTATTCAGGAAATGTGCCTAGAATTACGATGAATTAAGTGTAAATTTATATTAAGCATTTTACTGTGTTTTGGATTATATTTCTTGTAATTTTAAATATATAGTTTTTTTTACCCCTCATAAAAATATATTTATATTCACCTTTACATTAAAAAAATTAATACTACAGGAAAGAAGCCAGGCTAATCCCTTGCCTTCCCACCCCCATGAGCCAGGAGAAGCCACACAGGCAAAGGAGAACCAGGAAGGAAGCCACCCCACCACCATCATACTGAGCCATTCCACACACACCAGGGAGAAAAGCAAACTCCCTGCCCTCCTCCTTAAGCAATGGGCTGCTTCAGAGGAACACAGGGTGAGAGAAAAACAGCTGAAGTAAAGAAACAACCTAGCACTTGTTTGACTTTGAAAACCTAAAGATGGTAGTCTGAGCAACTATTCAGAGGATAACAATATGCAATATAGTAACTATGGTTGACTATAGTAACTACTGTTTTATTTTTGAAATCTAGAATCAAGTTTTCACGGTTTTGTTTTGTTTCCTTTCATTGTTCTGTCCTATTCCCTTTAAAATAAAAAAAATTAAAAACTAATACTAATCTACCTAATAACAAATAGGACTTTATCCAGGAGAATAAAACTAACTTTTGGCATCATATTTAACAAAAATGTTGAATGATCTTGAGACTATCCTCATTAGTGAAATAAGTAAGAATCATATTTATAAATATTACATTGTGTCTCTAGTGTAAAAAGTAATAAGAACTGTAGGAGTAATAAAACCCAAAATGTGTAATTGCTATTGTAAAAAAGAAAGGAAAAGAAAGTGCTCTAAAGGATATAACTGCATGTGTGTTTAAGTGTGTAAGATGAAGGACCATATTACTGTTTTTGTTAGATTGTTGAGCAGAAATGTTAGCAGTCTCACTGTTTGAATGTCTACTTTGTATGTTTTAATTTTGTAACTTGAACAACTATATCCAAGATGACAGTATGTAAGTTGATGTATGTAAATGATTTCTTAGTGTTTATGTATGTAAATGATTTCTTAGTGTTTTTTTTGTTCTTTTCTTTTTTCCTTGGAATTCTGTATTGTTGCTACCCTTTTTTCTGTTTTGTTTTGTTTCTCTTTAAATAAAATTTTTTTTAAATGTTGAATGTTAGACTTATTAAAAGCCAACACAGTATTTCTTTCATACAAAATATGCACAATTCAAAAATTATCCAACAGTTTATCCAATTGTACCTTGTACTTTTCTTTTCTTTTTTTTTTCTTTTTTCTTTTTTGAGACAATGTCTCCCTATATAGTTCAGTGCAGCCTCCAACTCACTGTGTAGCTCAGGCTAGCCTCAAACTGTGAGCAATCATCCTGCCTCAGCATGGTGCCTCAGCCTCCCACTTACTGGACTTACTGGAATTAAAAGCACCTACCACCATGCCAAACTACCTTGCACTTTCTAACTGCATCTTTGGGGGGGGGGGCAGTGAGTCTGTGTTAATTTATTCTGCAGCAGAAGCTTCTCTTACCCACTTTCTATCTAAAATAGTAGTCATGATCTGCTTTTCACTATTTCAGAGTTACCGATCTGCAATTATTATTTCATTCTGTATTTTCTTAATTTACTGGTACCATTTCAAATTCATCACTTTAAATTGAGAGTTACTATGCAGATACAAAGAAGAACTTATGGCAGACATCCTAATTCAGACAATGATACAACAGTCACAGATTATTTCAGAACAACAGTACAATGTCTCTATTAAACAAAACAGAACTGACATGGTTTTATCTGAATAGTTACTCCATATTTGTTACAAAATAAGTGGCCAAGAACCTGGGGATATAGTTCAGTGTCACAAACACCTGCCTGGCAAGTGTGAGGCCTTGAGTTTGACTCCTGGCGCGCGCGCGCACACACACACACACACACACACACACAAAGTGGGCTATTATATGTAAAATATACATGTAAAATGATTTTAATTTTTTTAAAATAACAACATAGTGGGTGGTTCTGCATGTAATGTATGTCTGGAAGGTGAGAATAAAAAAAATGGAATGAGAAAAAAAGGAAAGCAGGAAAAAAATAAGGAAAAGCCAGACAAACAGAGTACTCATTATGGTGTAGGACTATATAACCAATAAGCTGTAATGACAAAAGGCAAAGCAATTGCCTGTCAGTCTCTGGAATACACTTTTTCAATGAAAAAATATTGTTTTCTTGGGTAACAATCTAAAAGCTAAACTAAAGTTTAAACAGGTGATCCATGGATATAAAATACATATAAAAAATTTTAAGTAACCTTGACTAAACATTGTTCTGATTTTTTACTTGTCTCACTAATAAAATCAAAGTGGAAAAAAATCTCATTAGAAATAAAGCTTAGGAAGGGAAGAACTGCTATGAAAGCCCTACTCTGAAGACAGAAGCTGGAAGAAGGATCACGCCTATAAAAGGCAAAACCAGGGTAAGAGATCAGGACCAAAGAATACAATGCCCTGAAAGTTTGTATTTTTTTCTATTGCGAGGCAAAGGAGGGAAATTGGGAAAGGTGACATTTCTTTTTCTTTTTTATTCTTAACAAATGGTTCTTCTTTTCCTTCTTTTAATGCCTGCTACAAAGATCTATTTCATTTGGTATAAGTACATGGGCATGCGATAAAAAAAATGGAAGAAAATTGCTAGCTTCTTAGGCTAGCTGTGGCAAACTGTGTTAGCTGCTGACATCCAATTATTTTCTTCTCATTCATTATTCTTTACAAAGACCAATTTCTTTGACAGAAATTGAATCAGATTTCATTTTTCCAGCAGTCTCACTAGTACAGTGGCCATAAGGACTCTATTTCAACACATAAGATGATCAAAAAGTATAATGAGAATGTACACACAAGAGAATTTTTTGTCCATTCCTTCCCTTTTTGTTTTAAATGCTATATTGTATAAGCACAGTTCTTAGAGATATTTAAGTCATGCTGAGATTATCAGACAACAAGCTTAAAGACAAAAATAAAAATACAGAAATAAACTGAAAACAAAAAACAGAAACATGATAATGTTGGTGATAATAAAATAAGTCTGGAGCATTATACGACTTATCATTCGAGATGGTTAATACACTGTTTAGGCAGCTGAAAGCCTAGAAGATACACAACATCTTGAAAAAGATGAATGATCAAAACACACACATCAGCAAGGAGAACCTTGTCCAAGGGTTTTGAACAACAGAATGATAAGATCTGACCTAGATTTTAATGAGATTATACTGGCCAGGCTAACCACTACCTGTTTCCTTGAAATGGGATTGCCAACATCAGGGTAGGGGGTCAACTCTGGCCTTGCCTGTTTTATAAATTAAGCTGTACTGGGATGCATTCACACTCAGCTGTTTATGTACTGCCTTTGGCTGCTTTCATATCACTATGGTAAAGTTCAGTACATGCGAAACACAAACCACAAGATGCAAAGCCTAAATTATTGATATCTAGCTCATACTGAAAAAATGTACCTCTTCTCTGGAAAAGCAAAAATCGCAAGAGTTCAATTATTAGGCAACAAAGGATGGTTTGGACTAGGTAGCAGCAGTGAATTCTATAAGAACTGGACTTGTTCTGAAAATACTGCTTGAGAGAATGTGAAGTCTAAGAGACTATAGTCTGAATTAACTGCTGTGAAGTTAATCCAAGATAATTTTTAAATAAGGTTTAAATTACTAAATGCCTAACATAGTTACACAGAGCCACTGAAATTTCCATGTAAAATATCTAGATTTAAAAAATGTAACTTGACAAACTCAGTCAAAAGTATTTGACTCACCAAGAGTTTATTCTTATCAATCCTGATTCTCAAAAATATTAAAGTACCACAACAAGGGGCCCAATATCTAATTTGAGGCCTCAAATATCTAATTTAAATTTAACTCATGAATGACTCTAATCCATTAAAGGTTGCAAGAAGGAAAATCACTAACATCTATAAGTAATCTTATATTGAAATGAAAATTTTCTATATAACAGTGTAACATTGTTCAAAGTAATATAATAATATATTTTATTCACAGAAGAAACTACTATGTAGATGTTGGAATATAAGTAATTTGAAGAATAACTACATAATATGAAACACAATGACATAAATTTTCAGTTATAACAATCTGTGCTATAGCTCAATACTGTTTGAACATCTTTCAATAACATATTATGCCATTGTTTAGCATGGTTTAACTATTCTTGTGAAGAATCTAGAATTCTTCAAAATTGAAGAATCTAGAACTTTCAAAGTTGATCAAAAAGAACAGAATTTCAAATGAGTCCTCACCCTGTGATAAAGCACAATGCCAGGGGCTATAAAAAGTTATAAAAAAAGAAAAAGTTTATAATACCATTATATGAAATTGACATATTTACTTTATCGGTCATTCTTTTACAGTCTCTATAAGGCCATTAGAAAAATGCAAATTAAAACTATACTGAAATACCATCTTACCCCAGAAAGAGTAGCTCTTATTAAGAAATTGATAACAAATCCTGGTGAGGATGTGGGGGGAAAAAACAGGCCTTTCACACTGCTGATACGAACATAAACTAATACAACCACTATGGAAATCAGTATGAAAATTCCTCAAAAATTACAAACAGAAATACCATTTTGACCCAACTATTCTCCTTCTAGGTATCTTCTTTAAAAAGTTAAAATTATCATATTATAGTGACACATACATACCTGTGTTTATAGGAGAGCTGTAATAGCTAAATCTTGGAAACAGCTCATATGACCAACCAATCATGAATGGATGAAGAAATGCATCATTTATATACAATGAGGTACTACTCTACCATAAAGATAAACGAGGTATTCATAGGTAAATAGATTCACCTTGAGAGCATATAATTAAGTGAAATAAATCAGACATATAAGTTTAAATATCACATGTTGTCTCTTATAAGACTCTTACACAAGAAAGCCAAAAAAATAAAAAACAAAGAGAAAAATAAAAGATAGGCAATAGGAAATAGAGATATATTTTTCAGTTGGGAAGAGGAACGAGAAGTGGAGGGAAAGAGGAGGAGGAAAAGGAGATAGACAAAAAAGACTGAGGAAAAAAATGGAAATAGAGCTTTTGAAAATCGGAAGGGGACCAAGAGTTTAAAACATCAGACAAGGATGAAGAGTGGTAAGGAATGAAAATAGAATTAACATCTGCTATACACATGTACAACTCCCCATGATAAATATAATCATTATGTACTACACATATGCACTAATAAAAAATAAATTTTAAAAAGCAATTTAAGTGGCCCTGAAGCAAGCAAGGGCAGAAGATCGCTAAAGCTGCTGGTTTCAAATAGGAGCCTAAAGAGAATTCTTTCTGTGGTCTGTTGGCCATTTCAGAACCTTGGAAATGTAATAGTCAATTCATCAGAAAGAAATAGCAGGTGAATGTGGCAGGCTTTCGATGGCCCGTAGGAGAGAGACCTTGGCTCCTCGGGACCTGCACCATGCGTGACTCTGGGTGCAGGGAGAACAAGGAACTCCTCCGCTCTCTGGGGGGGGCGGTTGTGAGTGTGGCAGACTTTCAGTGGCCCGAAGGAGACCCTTGAACCTCGGGACCTGTACCATGTGGTTGACTCGGGGTGCCTGGAGAACAAGGAACTCCTCCCCTCTCTGGTGGGTGGCTGTGAGCCTGCTGGCGTGTGGGCTGAGAATCAAACATCTCATGTCGTCCTGTCCCCTGTCCCGAGTCCCCCCCCCCACCTTAGCAAGTGGGAGCCAGTGAACTACACATCTTGTGAAAAGATTGGCTATGTTATTTAGTATGAACTCCCTGTATGCAAAGATATGGACAACCATTTAGAAGAAAACAAGAGACAATATGACAAGATAGTGAAGATCTCTGGTTGTCTAGCTTTGAAATTTATACTTTCTTATGTCCCGTTCTCTTCTGTTTTGTTGTGTTTAATTTTACCCCCTTTAAAATAAAATTTTTAAAAGAAGCAATTTAAAGTAAAAATGCCATATAAAGTGTCACACTAGATAAATAAGTCTTCATTAAAAAAAAATAGCCATGGGAAAAAAAAACATAAACCCAAGTGAAAAAAATCACAGATTCAACTTGATGAACAAGTCTTTAAAAAAATTTTTAGGCATGCCTGCAATCCCAGCACTTGGGAGGCTGAGGCAGAGGATCATGGTGAGTTTGAGGCCAGACTGGGCTACACAAACAAGTTCAAGGCCAGCCTGCACTACTACATAGTGAGATCCTATCGCCAAAAAAATGAATAAATAAGCAAAATCTTAAAAAGGCTAAAGAAAATATAAAACAAACAGGCTTCCAAACAAAACATCTATTTTAATTTAAAATGTTTCTTGATTTTATAGTGTTACCACTCCATGAATATGAATTTACAGGATAACCATGTACAAATAACCAAAAATGATTATTTTCAAAAGCAAACCTCACTAATACCTATTTATGCAAAGTCTTGAATTCTGAAACACTGTTCAACCTTTATAGTTTTCTGATTCTCTGAGTGCTTATCATAACAAACGAGGAACATAAGTAAATATGCTATCATTTCCCCCAAACAAGCAGCAACCACGGAGAAAAGCCAGTTTAACACTCCAGAACCTACCTCATCAATCAGGGAAAGCAACAAGCAAGGAAGCCTAAGCACAAACACACAGACCACAGCTATCTAGCTTACTTTTACATTTTGTTTGTTTCATTTTAATCTTCATGTCTTTAGATGAAGAGATGTGTCCTAGTTCGTGACCCTGACACTATGCAAAGGATGAAAGATTACTCAGAGTTAATGTCCAGCCCAGACTCCAAGAGGATCCACAGACACTGACATTAACCGAGATCTTTCAGTGTGAGCAAGCCTCCTAAGGTCAGCCCTGAACTGAAGTCTCCCATAGCCTTTTACTGATGGAACCAGAAAGCCAGACCCCAAGAAAATGGAAAGGTATCTGGGTAGGACCTCAGGAATGGGATGGTCAAGAGTCTGTTAAAGGACTGACTTGGGTCTAATTTGAATAATAAAGCAGTAGGGCAAGAGGAAAGCCTGAGCATTCAATCCTTAAGGCAAGGCCTTTTTCTTTTTTCCTTTGTTTCCTTTCTTGTTCCTTTTTGAGACAGGGACTCACTATGCACTTCAGACTGGCCGTAAGGTCACCTTGCAGCTCAGGTTGGTCTCACACTTGCAAAGATCCTCCCGCCTCAGTGCTTGGATTACAGACGTGGGCCATCACATCAAGTTTAAAGCAACACAATTTGATACTACTGTGACTTCTGGCCCAGAAGGCTGTATTTTAATCTCTAAGCATGCATTCCTGGAGGTCTGAGGCTAGTGGCACCAAAAGTCCCTTACTTTTGTGTATCCATCTCATGAATACTTCTAACCAACAGCTCCCACAGAAACTCATTCTCTAAATCACTATACTGTACAGGTCCATTACACCGTACTGTTTTGTCCACAGGTTCTTCACACATTTTGCTTATTACCTAGGAATAGACCTTCTGTCCTCCCAGAAGGATTACTGTCTTTATGGTGCTATTAAAAGGGAAGTCTTATGAGCATAATCATCAACTACAGATTAAATCAACCTACCTCTTCTGCTGCTGCCTCTGAAAGCAAACCTTCTTTCTGGGCACAGGTTACATGAAAATAGGCTCTGCACATCCCTGCATCACAGCTAATACAAACCCCAGTCCTAGCAAAGCGAGGATCTTCACAAAAGCTACATTCCTATAAGAGAACAAGATTATCAGAGGAAAAATATTTCCAAAACAAAGACTGCATGCTCATATAAACTTATTGCTAAATATTTAAATTCCAAAGAAATGTTACATAATAGTGAACTAATAGGGTATCAATACAAACAACAACTGTAGGCAAGCCAAGAGTTTATATGAAAAAAGTAATTCTTTATACAGTTCCAAGGAATAAAAACTCAACTAATAATCAAAACAAGTATTTGAAGATTTAGTATGTGCTAGTACTATTCAAATTACTTCACATATACTAATATAGGTAATAATACAATTACACTAGAAGTGACAATTATTCCCATTTTACACATGAAATAATTGGGATGGATATAGGTTAAAGGCACTTGCGCAAAATAACAAAAAAAGTAACTGGAAATCAGGCTTCATACCAATCTTACTTTAAAACCTGCCATTAAGCTATAGTAAATTTTAATATTATATTGCTTGAAAAAGAAACTACCTGCTAAAAATTTTCACATTGTCTCCAAAAATATCAGACATTTTTAAAAATGCCTTTTAAAGAACAAAAGTAAGTTTGATGAAAACAATTTGGTGAGATTGATTGTGCTATAGAACACACCAAATTATTTATATGCTTTCTATATAAAAAGGGAAAAATATACAATGAGAAGTACATATTCCTAAATTATCCAAAACTTCCCATCCTTAACAAAAAATGAGAACCTAATCCCAAAATATAATCTTCATTAGCAACAGAAATCCTCATAAAAGTCAAACCTACTAAAATGTGAAAGAATATCAACTGGCAATTAAAGAAGTGCTTAGTATATACAGTCTAAGTAAACTAAATATGAAGGAAACATGTAAAGGGGAAAATAAGTTTGATTAGATACTAAAAATATTGCTTTAATACTACAATAGTTGGTGACTACCCCCTGGGAGGCCCAGATATCAACAAAAATGGCACAAAGAGAGTAAGAGTCAGGGAATAGATGTAAAAATAAAAAAATAGAAATTCTGAAATCTTGGCAATCTATTATCTAGCTAAGGGACTTTTTACTATGAAAGGAGATCATGTACAACATACAATAATAGCAAATAGCAATCTAACCAAGACCAAAAGAGACAGAGACAAAAGGAAAAAAAAAAGGGAAGGGAAGGAAGAAGACGAAAATGGAAACTAATGGATGCCAATATTTTCTGAGAATCAATTCTTCTAAATCTAAGGAGTCTTCTATTCCAAATTGGTTAAGACAGTCTTCTAAGTGATTTATTTAATATAATAGGAAATTGAGCAAGGGATTTTACAACATACACAAGGAAAACTTTGCAGACAATAAAGTCTTATTAGGCTATGAAATAATCAATCAAAGAAACTATAATCGTCCACAATTGCCTCAATTATTTAAAATGCCAGTGAACTAAAAAACTGAGAAAACAGAGATAAAACATAATCAGGATGGGGAAATAAGTACACAATGTGACCTACAAGAGATGTCCCCAATATAACTCATGACACTGAGTTTGATTTTGCAGATGAGGCAGAGTATGTATAATTTTCAACTCCGCTTCCCAAAGATACTTCATTAAAGCAAAATAAATTAAAGCACAGGGCCATTCGCCCTGAACTTTCATATAAGCAAACCAAATTTTAATTTAGAAGAATTTCATGTAACAGGTCAAATTTTTTTAACAAATGAGTTTCAGCTAGTAACAAACAGACAACTAACCCTTAGCTGTGTAACCTGAGATTTTCCACCGCAGCCTATCCATACAAAGTAGACACACAACTACAGTACATTAGGAAACTACTTTGCTTCCACATTAAACATACAAAAGCCTGCTCAGAATGTAAACACAGAGTTCTCTGAATCTTTTCTAGTTTTTAGTGATGACTGATTCATAAATCTTTTAATTCTAAAATAAACTGTCACACTGACTTCGTCTAAAGTTTTAACAGGTTTGTGTGTGTGTCAGAAGTGGAATCAAAGGAGATTTTTAGCAACCCCCAAGAGCCATGAGTAACCAAGAGAGTTCAGGAGACCAGTGTTTGGGGCTCCTATTTATAAATGAAGAGTTTGGGTAGGTAAGTTCTTCTCGGATTCGGGATCCACAAACCTGCCTTTTTGAGCTCTCCATCTTTGAGAATTTCTTTAATCAGACTGGACCAGAATAAGAATGAATCTAATAAATAACTGGATTTGGTTCACGTAGGTACTTTTTTGAAAATGGGTCTTAATCTAAAGAGTCTTGCATCTCCAAATCCTATGATACCAGCTAGTTCTACGTTCAAAAATTACAAGCACACAACCGGTATGAACATTGAGAAATGTGGGTAAGTTCACCTTACTAAGGATAACTTAGAATTACAGTAACCTTGACAAAATCTGTCAGTAAACATGTGCTACTTTACTAGTGAAAAACCTTCACTATGATATTGCACATGCTTCTAGAATAATGAAATGGTTTTAAGCTACTGAAAACTATTGGTATACGTCAGGCAGTTCACACTATCATGTATTCCTGTTTTCACTAGAAATTAAAATTACTGAAAGTTAATTCTAAATTAATCTATGAAAACAAAAACTACAAATAATAAGATAAACAATACTTCAGGTAAATGAAGTCATGAGATATGATGGACATCTTTTTGTAAGGGATATGCTTTATTACCAAAATTAATTTTTCTTCTACAGTAGAACAACTGTGACACATTTAGAAAGAGATTTTTAAAAATAAGACAAAAACTGATGGATATAAAATAACTGCATGGCTAGGCACGGTAGCAAACACCTCTAACCTCAGCACTCAGAAGGCTGAAGCAGAAGGATTGCTATGAGTTCAAGGCCAACCTGGACTCCATAGCTTGTTTGTAGAACACACAAGTTAAGAAATGACTTCTATGAGTGATGTACCTAAGATCTAAAGGAAATTACTTTCAAGTCTTTCAAACTGAACATTAACATCAAAATACAGTTTCAAAAGTACAATAATGCAAAACCAGAATTTGGTGTTCTCTATTAAAGAAATCAGGTTTTCTTGGAGTACTAGTCACCACTTGGTAAAACATTTTGTGTAAGAATTTTTTTTCCTGTAAGTAGTCTGCCTAAGTAAAAAGGATTGTGAGTCCTACCAAAATAATCTTCTGTGTATCACACTATCTTTAACAGGTCTTTGTTTACTTAAGAAAACTGGGTCCTCGCCATTAAAAGAACTAAGGTATTTCTACATTTATGTAACTTTTGGTATCTGCCCGTAGCATTTTTCAATTGCCACTCTGGATAATTTAACACTGCTTCAGACTGATCTGTGATCACATTTAATCAAGAGTTGTAAGGCTTTTGACATCTTTAACAACTTACCAAAACCAAGTTCTAACAAGTGATTTTTATTTTTAACTAACTCTGGTATGTCGCAGAAGGCCTCTCAATTATTCCCAATTTTTTTTCTTGTTCCTTATAAGCAAGAGATATAAAACCAATTAGGCTTATTTAAAATATTATATTTGAATAGGAAATACTGTCAAATGAGAAATGATCTTTAATATTACTTGGGAATTTTTAATTGCTTACAGACATGCTTATGGTAAAATGTTCCTATTGATAATTACTTAAACTAGTCTCTTCTAGGTTCTGCGCTTTTTAATTATAAAGTTGCTATCATAAAAAGTAGGAACTTCCATGTACCATAGTGGTGAATTGGATAACGTGTATGACTGCAACCTAACTAGAAAATTTGGACAAAAATTTTGTTGTTTTTAACTACTACTTAAAAGCATCAGAGAGGTAGTTACCTAAGAACCAGGAAAGTAAGTTCAGGATCTGAGGCTTTAACTAATTCTGGTGAGGGCAGCTAACATTACTGTGGTACCCCAATTTCCAAAGTAAAAGTGCAAGAGTACTGGGAAAGAAACAAGTGTCCAAGGACAACGAGACAGTATTGTAAGAAGGGATCAGAGTTCAAGGAGGATATTTCAGATATAATATCAGAAACTTTCCAATTTCTGAATTTTCACTATTAGAATATTACAGTGTATAATAATCTAGAAATTCCTGCTATGATCTGATGGTTGATGCCCCCTCAGAATTGTTATGTAGGAAGCTGTCATGGTTTATGTCGGTGGCCCCAGGCCTCATGTATTTGCATTGTGCATTTGTGATTGATTCACTGTCTAGTGCTTGGATTGGTGGTGTCAGTGCTACACCCTCCCCCAAGGGGTGGAGCCAGGATGTGATGTAATGGCAGGAAGAAGGTGTCTCTCTTCTCTTGCCAGTTTCTGCGTGCAGTTTGCAGCCACCATGAACTGCGGCCCCACCATGCCACCCTGCCGTGGAGCCAACTGAGTATGGACTGAAACCTCCAAAAACTGTAAGAAATAAACCTTTCCTTTCCCAACTTTGGGCATCAGGTATTTTGTCTCAGCAACTAGTGAAAAGTAACTAAGACAGAAGCTAATATCGAATGTGGTAATATCAAGAGGTCTTTCTGAGAAGTTATTAAATCATGCAAGCTCTTCCCACATAAGGGAATTAGCACCTTACAAAACAGGTTGCCCCTTTCAGCCAGGTGAGGACACAGCGACAAGGTGCTGTCTCTAAGCACAGAAACCCCTAATTTGCCAGCACTTTGATCTTGGATTCCCAGCCTTAAGAACTATAAAAACAT
Source organism: Dolichotis patagonum (assembly GCA_004027295.1). Taxonomy (NCBI): domain Eukaryota; kingdom Metazoa; phylum Chordata; class Mammalia; order Rodentia; family Caviidae; genus Dolichotis; species Dolichotis patagonum. The sequence continues at coordinate 14,401 of PVJX010006160.1, forward strand.
TGTATTTATAAATTACTCAATCTAACACACCTGGTCACAGCAGACTGAAAGGACTAAGTTCCTTTACTCTACCTTTTATGTCTCCCTTCCTCATAACCCTGTAGACAGGGAAGAAGCTGTATTGACACCTAATTAGCTCTAGTGTTCAAACGGTGCTTATAGTTATTATATACCTAGGTTTAAATTAATAACAGGGCAATTTTTAATCATTTATAAACCTGAAATTTGATGAATCAAATCTAACTTGTAAACTATCAAGGCTGAGAACCATTTGCTAGACAGATGGTTATGTAATCAGAAAAAATGAATATTCAAAAACTAAACAAAATAAAATGTGCTTCTTATATTTGTTTTTATAATTCTAATGAATTCCACTTCAAAAGTTAAGTCAGATACTGAGATTATATAGATCCAACTTATTATAAATAGCACTGATCTATATATTAGTCAGTATGACTTATGCTAGGGAAATAGTAGTAGTTATCATTATATAAATTATTTTACATTAAGAATATATGAAAGAATTTATCCATTATTAGATTTCTAGGAAAACTGTATCATTAGTAAATAATTTAGTACTAAAGGGCTGAGCAAACAATATGTTAGTAAGCACTTCTATAAACACCAATGCTATAAATAAAAAGCCATATGAACTAACAAGTAAAAATTTTCTCTTTTACAATAAAAGTCACTCTGTCTTACCTTAGCACCATATTTGGAATAGTTCATTTCTGTTAGTGTTACTGGTCGTAATTTGTCAATATCTCCAAAGGCTACTCCAGGTACATAGAGGGCACAGACAATGTGAACCCATCTGTAAAGAGAGAAGACATGATTTTTCTAGCAGAAGCTTTCATGGAATTCTCACACGGAAAATAAACATAAACATATGCCATCTGAAAGCATTCTTCGATCAAATGTTAGAATCTTGGTCTCAAACATGTAAATGAAGAATACAAAACACCAATAGAATGACAGCAGTTAGTTACAAAAAACATGCCTGTATTAAGCACTGTTTTCCAGTAGCTTACAGAAAACTTGGATTTAATTATTATAATTGTCTTTTGCTAAAATTCAGTGCACATTGCTCTTATCTGTTATCCTTAAACATTTGCATAAAACTAATATTCAAGAGAAACAAAATATTTTCATATGCATATGAAAAATATTCCATCACTGCTGTAAGCATTCAGAGAACTAAGGGTCCTAATTTAAGAATTAAGGATCTTAATATAAGAACTGTGAGGTTACTCTGCAGTAATTAGATAAAATTGTTCTTTATTATGATTCTTCCAAAAGATGTCATGTAATCCTTAAGGACATATTTTAAAATATATTTTGATGTGCAGTTTCACTTTCTTCTCAAGTTCAAAGCTAATCACTAGAAGAAGACACAAAACAAAAATAAAAATAGAAGTCACACTTTCGTTAATCTCATCTGTTCACCAAACGATGTATGTACTAACATTTATATGTCCCACATATAAACATATTTTTAAAGTCAAAATAATGCTGTAACATTAAACAAAGAATGTTCCATTTCAGTAGACTTTTAAAAAATTAAAGAGTTGGCTTTATGTTTTTAAAATTAATTTGAATCACTTGTAATAGGTACTCTTTTTGCTTACAACCAATGTTGAATCATTGTCTTTGAAATTTAAATTGCATACCAAATCGCTTCTGTAAAAACGGGGTAAAATGAGATAGCAAATCTACTGACCTTGAATACATTCACAACAAATTCTGCTTTATTTCAGACAACAGACTGTGAAGAGTATATGGTTCTGGTTTTACAATATAGTATCAGTTTTAAAGGGCAAAGAATCAGTGTATAGAGGTACTAAGGAAAGTAGTAACAATCTTTTAAAATATTGTTTTTTATTAGGAAAAAATTCAAGGCTTCGTGATTTTCTTGATAGAACATTTTAATCCAACCTCCTAAATATACCCTATAGAGTTCAATAATAAAGATACACATCTTCAACAAGCAGCTGCTTTCTCAATTTAATTTGTAGTTTTTTTCATGCTCCACTGGTATATTAAATGTCACCACACTCTGTCGTTTATTTCTGATAAATCCAGCAGCTGGCTGCTTGCTTCACACTGACCTTCTTAAAACATTCGAGAACAAGTCTTACAAGTACTACAGATTTAAACTGCTATTTCTGTGTGATTGGCACACAAGTGTATCATTTTGTTCAACCACTCATGTGAGACTACCAACTTGAATCCTTATTAAAATCTGCATCAAAGTAAGTGAAAATTGCTGCTAAGACAATTTTGGTCACTTTTAATACCAGTGTACATTTTTGTATGTCTTTAGTAACACATACTTCGGAATTTTGTAATTAAGACACTTCAGGAAATGAAAACCAAAAAAATTTCCTGGTTACTTTACCATCCATTTTGCTGGGAACTATGATGACAGATGTTGATTGGGGAAAGGAGCAGAAAAATAAGCATCACATAAAACCACCAAAAAACAGTCAAAATTGTCATTCTATCACAGAAACTACTTAGAGATTCCTTTAAATGCATACATGTTAATAAAGCTAAACAGCAGTGTACTTCTGAAAAGATTCATTTCTGAGTGGAAATTATGTTAATCAAATGATTTTGAAATGTTTTGTATTTATAGTATCTTTATAATACACATTCATCTTCAGATGTTATTTTTAATTCCTTTACTCAATAAACAATTCCTAACTATCAGGCAGGAAGCACTACAAAAGCAGTTCAGAAGTTATAAAGGTGTATGTATCTAATCTGCTGTCCTCACTCTGCAGTTAAATGCTAGAAAGAAATAAAAGCCTAAAAGTTTTCTGTGAGTCACAGATTACTTTTCTCACTTTACAGATCAAAAAATGGGCTCACAGGATAAGTAATTCCAAAATATAATAAGGCTAGTGATAATTATGACTTAAAAGATTTAAATGCTACCTTTTACTGCTCTTATAATGCTTACTTTGAAAATTAAAGAATTTAGCTCAAAGGGGTTTTTTTTTAATTAAAAATAGACAAGAGAACAACCAACAAAGGACAGAAGGAAAGTATGTCTAGTATTTCCCATAATCGAGTGTATTAGATTACTTAAGACAGGGTAAATTATTCTCCTTAAGATATGAATTAGAAATGTAATCACAAGAATGCTTTCACAGTTTTGACACATATCACATCATCTGTATAGAACTTGTGCCTTGCATCAACAATAGAAGGGAAAAAATTCCAATTAAGCCTACTTGATAGAAGTCAATTTCAAAAACTAAGCTTTTTCATTCTTTCTATGTATTATTCTTTCTTTTCTCCTGTTTCTCATTTAAAGCTGGCATACTAAATACCTGTCAAATTTTCCTGACTTTTTATACCTTGAATCAAGCCAGCAACATTATATGAAGGCCTATAGTTTCCATACCTATATGTGAGAGTGAACATCAATATAAAATGTTCAAACAGTAAATAAAAGATGGTTTTGCCAGGTTGCATATCAAGGGAGGTGTCTACATATATATAATAGCCACCACAGCTAATAAAAATATTTCCCAGTAAATCACAGTGGTTAGAGAGGCCTTTCTGGCTTTTTCAGTCAGACACAATACACTGTCTGTCTTCCTCCCTTCTCTCATTTGAAGCTTACTGGCAATTTACTCCATGCCAAGAAGACACCAAAAAAGCAATCAAATGAAGTGTATAGCTCAGAAAATCGTAAACAGAACGGTTAGGTCCAAAGTAGACAGGTAATAGAGTAGTATATGAACACAATATAATCAGGACAGCAACCTTCCAGCATCTGTCTCCTTGAAAATTCCATCCTGGTTAGGACACAGTTCACAACTAGGAGAAACACCACATTTACAAGCATCACAAAACCAAGGTTCGGTAGAGTTTTCAGAAGCTGAACTCATAATAGAGTCACTCTCTCCATCAACCCCATAACAACCTAAAAGAAAACAAAAGAAAAAGGGAAAGAAATACTTATTATTAAATAAGGTTATTTTTTAAAACTCATATTTACAAAATACCCATCCCCCAGAAATAAAAAAGGTGGGATGTAGAGAATAATTCAGAAAGGGCAAAAACTTATAAGGATAATATTAAAACACAAAAGTAAAATCATTTTATAAATATTTTTACCTACCATAGTATTGAAAACAAAACAAATGATATTTTAAAACAGTCTTAGGCATACAGGAAAAGAATTAAAGGCTGGGGAAATTTTTATAATTTTTTAAAAATTTAATTAAAAGTTATTGAAAAGAAATCAGATTAATAAACTACTGATTACTAAATATGTACAAAGTTACCTTTATAAAAGGCACTAGAATATAAACAGATTGAGTTCATGCAAAAGACACAAAATGCTTTTGATATAATTATAGAGGAAGATTATCACAAATTGACAACAAGAAATGCAAAATATTATTAAAAGGAAAAAGCTACAAAAACATACATACACACATAATTAAACCTACAGAACAATGTAAAAAGTTCTGACTATAGCAAAGCTCCATTCCCAGCTAAAACAACCTATAATGAAATATTTAATAACTTTTTATCTCTTTAAAATTTCATAATTCTTTTGTCTTCTATAAAAAACCACAACTGCAATGAATGAAAACAAAAAACCATAACTGCAATGAATGAAAACAAGAGCTCATTCTCTCTTCTCATTCCCTAAACTTTGATATTTAGATAAGAGTTGAATTATTTAGGCAGATTAAATAACAAAAATCTTTCAAACTGCCTCATAAATATACAGATAATACCACATAAATCTTTACATTGTTTAGTATACTTCAGCTACATCCCAATTATTTAAAAAGCAAGAATTTTTCTTATTAACTCAAGTATAAGTCTGGAATTGCAAATTATATTTAAAATTACTGGACTTTTGTTGAGGATATAGTTCAGTGGCACAAGGGCTTGTCTGGCAAGCACAACATCCTGACTTTAATTTCTGGTACAAAAAAAAAAGACATAATTAAAGTTACTAGGCTTTCCGATCTGCCTAAAATCTTTAGAAAACCAAAAAAGATCTGATTTTGAACTTTAAAGGATAGAGTATAAATCAAAAGTTTAAATTAATCAGAATTCCAGGCAGGACTTCACTGCCAACATCTTAGTTAAATCTAATTCTCCTCATTAAAATTGCTAATACTTAGTTTAATCTATAAACTCAGCAGTAATGAGTTCTTTGTACCTGACAAATCAATCACATTCACTAGTAAGTGATGTCACATTATCCTGAAGAACTGTCAACATTAAGGTACTCAAAATCTGTATTAGTAACCACAAAGTACTGACAAACATAAAATCTAATAAAGAACAACTGAAAAGTTGAGAGGTAAGTTTACCAAGGATATTTAAAACATTCTGAACCGATTCAGTCCATAAAAAATACTTCTCTAGAAAAAGTCTGAACTCCTAAATTGCTTTCTTTTTCAAAATGGTTCTAGACACATACCAACTTCACGAAATACACTTTCCCTCTATCTAAAAAGACAACTTCACATAATACACTTTCCCTCCATCTAAAAAGAAAGTTACTACCATTATGTCAAAGTATCCTTCAATTCAGTGGTGGTGCCATAAACAATCCTATAATCCCAGCACTCTAGGAGGCTGAGACAGGATGACTGCAAGTACAACTGCCTGGAAAATTTAGCTACTCAATGAAACCCCATCTCTGTATTTAAAAAGGGAGGATGGTCTGAGCTCTGAACCAAAGTTGTAGCACTTTGTACCCATCCATTCTACTGCTTTTTAACTTACAACCAAGTATATTTTAAAATCTTTCTTTCTCCCACACAAAAACATTAGTACAGAAAAGTTTTTTTCTTATAAATAAAAATGTAAAATAAATTTAGACACATAAAATTCAGTTCATATAATTTTAATTATATTTAATTATATTTTCAAAAAGGAAAAATGGAAAACATATTTGCATCACCATGGATGTGGTTCAGTGTGAAGGTTCTGCATTCAAACCCTAAAACTTGGCGGAGGGGGACTACCTTCAGAGAAATCACTTTCTATATACATAGTAATAAAATAAGACCGTGACTTAATGCTAGTCCTGATTGTATCACCTTTAGGTTTTGTCACGGTTTATGTCAGTGGCCCGCAAGCCTCGTGCAATTACGGATGTGACAAAATCTAGTGTTTGTGATTGGTTCAGATTGGTAGTGAGTACTACACCCGCCTCGGGTTGGAGCAAGAATACATGTAAGACTGGGAAGAAGATAAGTGTTGCTCTTCTGCTTTCGCTTTTGCTGTTTGCAGCCGGCTATGAATGCAGCCAGCCATGCCACCTTGCTTCTTTGAGCCAGCTAAGGATAGACTACAGCCTCCAAGACTTTCCTTCTTTCGTGTTGGGCATCGAGTATTTTGTCTCAGCAATGGGAGTAAAAAGTAACTAAGACAGGTTTGAACATCTCTCTTCAGTCGTCTAGGACAAAGCATTACTTCTCAAGATAGGTAACTTGTAGGGCTGGGGATTTAGCTCAGCGGCATAAGCACCTGCCATGCAAGCACACAGTCATGAGTTCGATCCCCAGTACCAAAAAAAAAAAAAAGATATGTCACTTCTAAAGATAACTAAATATCAATCATCCAGGATTCTTTCACCAGGTTTAGTCATTCCTTACAGAACTAAACAAAGCAATCCTAAAATTCCTAAGGAACCAGAAGAGATCTAGAACACCAAAACCAATTCTGAGCAACAAAGGCAAGGCAGGGGGCATCACAATCCCAGACTTCAAGTTACACTACAAAGCTACAGTTGCAAAAGCCTGGTATTGGTACACACACACACACACACACACACACACACACACACTGGAAGATAGAGAAACAACTCCAACCAAGTTCAGCTATCTTATCTTTGACAAAGATGTAAACCCTTTGGTTGTAGGAAAGAAAGCCTCTGTAACAAATGGTGCTGGGGAAATGGGATATTCATGTGCCAAATGTTGAACTTAAACTCCTATCTCTCACCAGGCACTGAACTAAAGTCAAAATGGAACAAAGATCCAAATATCAAACAAAAATATTTAATCTGATAGACGACAATAGGTAAAACTCTTAAAGACACAAGTAGAGGCAAAGACTTTCAAAATCCAGCTGCACAAGGAATAACAGCAAGAATTAACAAATGAAATCACATCAACTTAAAAAGCTTCTGTACAGAAAAGGAAACCACCAACAGTGTGAAGTGACAACTTACAAACTGGGAAAAAAATTTTGCCAACTATTCTTCAGACATAATATCTAAAATATATAAAGAGCAAAATTTAGATGCCCCCCCAAATTTAAATACCCACTTTAAAAAAAATGGGCATCTGAAATGAATAGACACTTCTCAAAGGAATTCATATAACTAATGAACACATGAAAAAATGTTCAATATCCCTGGTCATTTGAGAAATGCAAATTAAAACACTGAGATTCAACCTCATTCCAGAAAGAATGGTTATCATCAAGAAACCAACTACTAAAAAATGCTGAGATCCGGCCGCGGCCATGGTGGATCCCAGGAACCTGCACAAAGAAGCAATTCTCCCGCCCTCTTGGTAAGCGCCTTCCTCTGGCATGAGCCAGGAGGAGACCCAGTAGTGTCTTTTGAGCCTACTGGTGCACGGGCTTGGAATCAAACATCCCAAACCTCTCCCCGCTCCCTGCCCCATTAGGGGACAGAGGTCTGAGCATCTCTTGGCAGGATGATTGTATGCAACATAGCAAATATAGGGGGTCTCTATCTTCTCTTTGAAACCAAGTGTTGTTTTCAGTTTTGTTTTCATTACGATTAACTGCTTTACTCTATTATATATTCTCTTTCAACTGAGTTTATCATGTTCTGCCTTTGATTTGATTTTGCTATACTTAATTGACTAGACAACTATTGTGAAGATAATGAGATATACTATGGTACCTATTACTGTTATCCCGGTAACCTGCTGTGAAGTTCTGTACCAAAGTCCCTGCACTTTCTCAGTTGGCTTTGTTCTGTCTTGCTCTGTTGTATTTCTACTACCTTCAAAATTTAAAAAAAAAAAAAAATGCTGGCAGAGTGTGGGGGAAAAGGAAACCTTTTCCATTGTTGGTGAAAAGTGTACAGGTACAGCCACTGTGGAAATCACTAAGGAGATCTCCCAAAAAACTAGAGCCAGAGGTCCCATTTGACCCAGCTATCTGCTTCTAGGCATCTTTCCAAAAGGGTCAAATAAATCATACCACAGTGACATATAGATACACATGTTACAGCAGCACAATTTGTAATAGTCAAATCTTGGAACCAGCCTACACGTCCATCAAGAGATGAATGGGTCAAGAAAATCTGGTATTTTTACACAATTTTATGGCAGAGTACTATTCTGCCATTAAAAAAAGGATAAACATGAATAACCCAAAGGAAAATAGATGCACCTTGAGATCATAATGTTAAGTGAACTCAGACACACACGCTTAAATACCGCATAGTTTCGCTTATATGACAAACTCAACATACATAAAAAATAAAAGACTGATAATAGGTAAAAAAGAGAGAGAAAAAAATGTATTATAATCCAACATAGACAATGTATCTAAACATACACCTCAACTTAGTACTACTTTCTTACATGTTTCATGTGTTCTTTGGCCTATTAGTCTAGTTTTCAATCTGCAATATGATAATGAAATTTGAATGATCTTATAAGATAAATAAATGAATCTGAGCTGGAAAAATAAAAGGGGAAAAAACAGAATTGAAATGTGTTATGTACAAGTACAATTCCCTACAGTGAATGTAACCATTATTTACTCCAAACACATACTAATAAATGTTTAACAGTAACACACTAAAATAAAATAAATAGAAGTGTAGTATTAGTAGCAAATTCTAAGGGGCACCTAAAGTAACTCCCAATAAACTGATGACAGTCAACCCACTAGGAGTGCCACATATCAGTGATGATCACTTCTTAGAAGACCTCACCACACAAGTAAGCATCTATGCATCCAATATAATATCAGGAACTGGGTGTATGCTAAGCAAGCAGTCCAAACTGGAGAACAATCGCTCATAATCATCAAAAGACATCCAAAGTAACAATATAAATAAATTCATGCTCTGTTCAATAAATCACCCACAACAAAGAAAAAGAACCATATACAACTAGTAAATGATTTTAAATTACCAACATTAATTCACTAGATGTCATTATAGGTCAATAGCTACTTATATATACACTATCACTCATACATAGATCATAATTAAAATATTCTAACAGGTGAAAACTAAAAATCGAGTTTATAACTGCAGCTTACATAAAACTATCTCAATAAATTCTTAACTACTATACTTATGGTATTCAAGTTTTATAATGGTGAACTTTTATGTACTCTGAAAGTCATATAAAAGAAAGGCAAAAAAAATTTTCAGCAACTCAACTATTTCATACAAGATAAGCAAAGGAATCAAAGCTCAATTATTTTTTAATATTAAATGTGGTTGGCAATCAATTATCTTTATCACTTAAGCTTATGAATATTTTACATGTGAAATCATAAATTTAAAAGGAAAAAGAACGTTATCCTTGGAAGGAGTTATTGTTACCAAAAAAAAAAGAAAAATCTTTCTGTAAAGACAGCAGTAAGCAAAAGGTTGTATTCAAAGAAAAAATTGTAAAACAATGAGCACAGTCAATCTATTTTGTCAATGGGCTACATAATACCAATGGGGGGAAAATCTATTTTCTTTACAAAATAATGTTCCTTTAAAACAAACTGTTTCAAACTAGAGAAAAATCTGTAATAAGACAAAGTAGATAATTACCAACATAATAAATTCCTCAAGGTGTTATCAAATGTATTAACTTCATTCAGCACAATCCGCAAATCACAGCAGTTCACTTCTTGGAATAACGTAAAATCTCAACTCTGTTTTTAAAGACTATACTACACAGGGCAAACATTTGCACAGTGTTAAAGCACCTACACAAGACTTCAGGAATGATTTCTGAGCTTCATTCTCAAGATATTTCTCCTTTCTAACCTGAAACAGTGGTACTGTGAAAGTTGAAAGAAAAACCAGGAAGTGAGTAAGAATTTCTTCTTTAGGCTTCACTGCTCCTGAAAAATAACACATACTGTATTATCGGTTTACAGTTTTTGCTTTACTAGTCACTTCCACTGCCACTTTTTCCATATTTCTCACTAATCTTATTGGGTTTGCCGATCTCTAAGTTTTAGCATTTTATGTCCACTCTAACGCATTTCAACTCATAGCCAAATACATTTTAAAATCTTTCTCTCTTGCACACAAAACATAAGTACAGGAAAAAGTGTTTTTCATATAGATAAACTGTAAAATAAATTTAGATGTTAATTATATTTTCAAATATATAAACATGGAAAACACGTTTCTATCACCGTGTAATTAGGATTAACCTGTGAATAGTAATCTACACAAATCATCTTTAAGGAAAAAATAATATGAAGTAGGTTTACAAGTGTTTTGAATTTTACAAAATTATGAATGGATCCAAGTTAGTAGAAATCTTCTCGTTTTTCCCCATGGAATAAAAGATCTGCAGACTTCTACCTTTTATGTTACCTATGTAACTGTTATTGTTATTTATTGTTATGTAACTGTACCTACAGTTATCTATGTAACTGTCCATAAACTGAATCTCTGAGACTTAGTTACCACATTTGCAGTATATATTTAATATTTATCCTAATATTTCTCACTATGTAAAAAACAGGAACACAAATATTATGAGTGAAAATACTTTAATTGCACTTACCATGCCATCACTAGACCTTAGATTATAAAACCTACCCATGCAATAAGATTTCAAAATGATTCATATTGCTTAAAGTATCTATAATGTGCATGATACTCATCACAAAGATAGCCTAAAGCACAGAAGAACCAAAGTGCCCAATGACTTATAAATAAACCAAATGGTTACTATGTGAACATGTGCCACCCAGTAAGCACTCATAATGAGGGTACACTCTCACACGTAATAAAAAATAAAAATAGCCTAGGGCTAACAGAAGATGAAAAAATAAAGAGTGGAGAAAAATGTAGTACACTTCATATCTCATTTACTGCATAGCAACTAAAGCTGAGGGCAACTGCTGGTAATGCGCTACTTAATGTTCTGTCATGTACTATGCCACACACCTGACAGCTTTTTTCTGACACACTGTAATCAGTACATCAGGATAAGTGAGCTCACACTCAGGGGTACCCTACCATTACAAATCAGCTATGAGCTCTACCACAAAAGTGCTTATGCTAACTGACAGGCTGCAGCCCTCGGACTTTAAAGAGAAAACAAATTTATATATTTTTAGATGAAATGAGTTCTCTAAAAAAGTAATTACAGAGTTATGCACTTAATAAACAACATCTAGAATAATATGTTTTAGCAAAATCTCAAATTAAGAATCTCTTTTAATTATGATCATTAATAATGGGTAATTTTAGAAAAAAAGGAAGGAAAGATAAAATACATCAAACATTGTGGTTGTCTGGTTACTAAAACTACAAATGATGGTTTAATATATACCTCATGATGATGCAAAAGCCATATCCATTCAGTTAAAATCACCCTTCAAATTTTGAAGTTTGATGTTTTGGAGGCAACTGAAATATTGTATAATAATCGTTCTCAATATTGAGGAACAGGTGAGAGCCACAGCTCCCAGTTAACCATGCAACTGTGAGGGTAAACAACTGATCCTCTTCCGTAGTACACTACGCTGCTAAACTAGGATGCTCACAAGATTAGGTGTATTCAGTGCATATTTCATGTATAATATGTAGTCCACATTTTATAGAAAGGTAACCCCATAATAATTGAAGAAGCATTGTATTTGATTCTTTTTGCTTTATGCTTGCTGTATTTTACTATATATTTCTGCATTAGATTACAGGAACAAAATAGTCTGCAGCATTTAAAGACACTGAGAAGTTCTTATTTAACCATGGAATATTTAAGAAAAGTTGCTTGCCTTAATTAAAATATGGAAGTCTGTCACTTTAAGTACCTGAAGTTAAAAATAAAACAAAACCCAAACTCTTGCAACACTATTTTCTATTATACTTTAGAAAAATTTCACTTTCTAGGATTAATTCATACCATATGAAACATTCATTTAGAACTCAGAAAGTAGTAAAGATAAAGCTAAAAGTGCTGACTGTATTTTAAAAGGTCTAAACAATAAAAATTACCATAAAGTTAAGAAGTACAGAACAAAATGGAAAAAATATTTGCAAAGACAGAAAATACGGTGCTAGGAGTGGGGCACACCTGCAATCTCAGCACTAATAGGCTAAGGTTGATGCCAGCATGGGCTATGCTGAGTTTAAAGCCAGGCTGAACTACACAGTGAGACCAAAATAAAGGGACAAGAAAATATTTGTAATACACATGTCTTAGTTCCTTTTCTCACTGCTGAGACAAAAATACCTGACATTGAAAGTTAAAGGAGGAAAGATTTGTATAAGCTCACTATCTGTAGAGGCTCCAGTCCATAGTTGGCTGGTTCCAAACCATCAGAGGGTGATGACAGAGGAGCAACAGTCCGTGCTATGGCAACCAGAAGGCAGTCAGGAGCAGCAGCAGCACGCTTGCCTTCTCTATGTTCCATCAAGGCTACAAGCCTACTGACTAGGGCCACCCACACCCAGAGTGGGGCTCCCATTATTTACCCTAACCCCACTGTCACACCCTTAATCCACATTCACACACCTTAATTCAGTCACCTTCAAAACTCCCTGCCAATGACCACAGGAGGCTTTGAGGGAACATCGAAATACAAGCCATAACAACATGTAACAGACAAAAGATTAGCACTAAAAAAAATTCCAATAAATCAGTGACAAAAAGACAAATAGAATTGGTTCAGAAATGACAAAAGAAATGTACAGTAATAAAATCAAATGTAAATGGCCACAAGATACCAAACTTCATTCATAATAAGGCGAATGCACATATTAATAAAGAGATACTATATTGGGACAAAATGTCCAACACCCACAGATTAAAGAAGGAAAGGTTTACAATGAGTTTCAGTCCATGGTTAACTGGATCCAAGGCAGAAACAGCACTATAGAAGGGCATGGTAGAGGTAAACTATTCAACCCATGGTAGCCAGGAAGCAGAGGGACAAGGGAGGAGCCAGGAACAAGAATACAGCTTTCCATGTCAGGACTTAGTGACCTTTCCCTCCCAACCAGGCCCCACATCCCAATTGCACACTCAGCATATGAATCCTCTCATGAGTGTAGCACCCCGTGACCCAGTCATCTTCCAAAGCCCCCTGAGCCTTTGGGGAACATAAGATCCAACCTGTAACAATATCCAAGAATCAAAGAAAATTTACTAACATGTAATGTTACCTAGTTCATAAGGCTGGCTATTTAACAGAGTGGTAAAGCACTTGCCTAGCATGCCTGTGTTCAATACCTACCACCACAAAATAATAAAATAAAAATAGAAAAGAAACCCTACAAATACTTCACGTATCTACTTTGTGCACTATGAGAAAAATATAACATTCTCTTATATAAAATATGGTCATATAAAATGCATACAAAAAGAACCAAGCCACAAACTTCTATTCCTAAAGCTACACTAATACAAGTCCAAAACAAATATATTTTTTCTCCAAGATCAAACTCCTCTGAAAATATAAATTTAATATATGAAAATGCATGACTCATTAATAACATGAAATTATAAATGCAAATATTAAATATTATTTTCTAACCATGTTTGCTATACTCCAATTTGTAGGATTTATAAGAATTACCTATGGCTAGGGATATATAGGTCAGTGGCAAAGCACTTATCAAGGATGTATAAGGCCTAGGTCTAATTCCCAGCTCCAAAAGGAAAAAAAAAAATTAAAAACCACTTTAATTACTACACATCACATCATCCTTCACTATTTCCCACAAACCTCAAGTTGAAGAAAACTATAATACTAAGTACACCGAGGACTTCTGGTGTTCTCTAAGTCACATCTCAATATTAAGAACAACAACAACAACAAAGTAAAACCAACTTTTAGAAAGTAACATTTAAGGGCTAGGGATTTAGCTCAGTGGCATAAGCGCCTGTCTGGCAAGGGTAAGGTTGCAAGTTCAATCCCTGGTACAAAAAAAAAAAAAAAAAAAAAAAAAAAAAAAAAGGAAGGAAGGAAGGAAGGAAGGAAGGAAGGAAGGAAGGAAGAAAGAAAAAATCCTTTAAAGCAATGGAGCGAAGATAGTTCTTTCAAACAATGATGGTAGGACTGGATAAAATGTTTTGAAAAAAATACACGGACACAGACCTATATTCCCTTAACAAAAATTACTTCAAAATGAATTCCTGACTCTAATGTAAAAATGTAACATTAAAAGACCGTTAGAAACTAACATGAGTGAAAATCTAGATGACCTTGTGTATAGTGGGAACTTTTTAGCTACAACATTCAAGAGAGGATCCATGATAGAAATGATTCACAGGCTGGAGGTCATTTAAATTCAGGGCTGTTGCCTTGCAAAAGATACATACTACAAGAAAAGATGCCTGCCTCCATCTTTAGCATGCCTGCTAAATAACTATTTTCCAAAATACATGACCCCTCAAAACAACAGTAAGAAATAAAATAATCTAATTAAAACTGGGCAAAAAATCTGAACTGGACCCCTCTTCAACAAAGATACAGATGACAAATAAGCACATGAAAAGATGTTCCATATCATGTCATGTGTCACTAGGAAAATACAAACTAAAACAACAGTAAGAGATCAAAATGACCAAACAACAGAACTAGAAAACAGACAATAAATGCTGACAAGAACGTGAATCATAGTAGATCAGGAGATAGGGTCCATTGAGAGGCTCTATATAGGGAGGCAGTGGGACCCAAAATAAGCAGTACACCCTATGGGAGTGAAAGGGGAGGAATTATCTAAAAAAGAAAGAGGATATTGTTAACCGGGTAACAAGATTTAAAATCTACATTATGCTCATCACTCTGCTTAGATGGATTACATGCTATTTCAGTTTGTCTACTTACACTAGACTTGAGGACACAGTCAGCTATCCCAAAAATAAGAGGACATATTAAGGTAATCATCCTTAATTTCCTATCAACTTAATCTGAAGCCCTGTATAATTTATACTGTACTATTATGACTGATCTTATTTGCATCGGGTTTGTTAGATTGCTGTTTTGCATTGACTGAGTTTATTTAAATCTGTTATGATTGATAGCATCACGTCTAAGACTATAGGCAACTATGCTGAAGATGACAAGATTCACTCAGATACCCAGTCTGGTTTGATTATTACCTTATTTTGAAGAATTATAATGTCTCCAATGCTTTGTTTTTATTAATGTTGTTAATACTCTGCTGAGACACCATGGTAACCATTGTAGATCACCTTGTATTATAGTTTTATACGACTTTTTGCTTCATGCTTTTCTAGGAATTGTTTTGTTTTGTCTTGCTTTGTTTTGTTTTTCCCTCTAATACAGAAATGATACATATACACGTAGAGATTCATGCATGTGTAGAGCTTATAAACAGTTTACGAGAACCAACTGTATAACACACGTTGAAATAAACAACTACTTTGAAGAAAAAGAGACACTACAGTACCCAGTGCTGATTCTGTAATGTCATGATGTGAAATCCAGCAATACTATCACTCTTTGTTCAAAGTGATTTTAGTTTGTTTTGTTTTGTTTTGTTTTGTTTTAAGTTCAACACACATGAAGGTATGGACAGCTGTTTTGAAGAGAATGAGAGACACTATGACAGCCATTCTTGGCTTCCCTACTGTCAGGTCTTGAAGACCTGAAATGCCTTCCTCGTCCTGCTCAGATCAATTCTATACTATGTTGTTTCATGTGAATTCCCTGTATGTGACAATATGGACAACTATTTGGAAGAAAACAAGAGTCAATACGATAGAGAGTGAATATTTCCGATTGTCTAGCTTTGAAATTTATGTCTCTTGCACTGCTTTCTTATGACCCGCTTTGTTCTGTTTTGTTGTGTTTAATTTTACCCTTTTGATATAATTGCATGTATATCTGAGTGGGTAAGACGGATGACCATATTGATGTTTTTGTCAGACCGTGAAGCAGAGCTGTTAACAGTCTCACTGTTTGAATGTCTACCTTACATGTTTTAACTTTGTACTTTGAACAACTATTTCTAAGAAGTTAGTATGTAATTTGTCAAGTAATAATTTCTTAGTTTTTTTTTGTTGTTGTTGTTGTTGTTGTTGTTCTTTTCCTTTTTTTCTTGGAATTCTATATTGTTGCTACCCTTTATTCTGTTTCTTTTTTCTCTCTTTAAATAAAATTTAAAAAAAAAAGAATGTGAATCATCAACAAAATTGATCAGCTGGCTGATCAGATGGCTAATACCATCATCAGTCAGAATAAATCACAAAAGAGACACTTTGGATCAGTTTAAAGTATTACAATTCCAGAAGAGATTCTTTCTTATTTGGTATAACAACTCTGTGGAAGTCTTTATAAAAGTTACTCTCAAATTCACTAAGGTTCTATTTAACTTTCTTTTTATAAAGTAAATAAGACCATATATATCCTACACTTAAATATTTTTAAATTGTCATACAATTTTAAAATGCTGTGTTTTTGTAAATTTGTAAAAATAGTTAAGGATTCTGTGCTGAAAAGATTTTTCACAAAAATCATAATTTGTCTCTACATTTACAGAGTAATAATCACTGCTTAGACAATCTTATTTTATGAAGAACACAAAAGGCAACCTTGAAAAAGAATGATTCCTAAATGCAAAGAAAATTTTGCATTATTAGCCTCAAAGTAAATTTAGTAGTATAAAAGATGGCTAAAACCATAAATGCCTTAAAACTGTAAGAATTAAAAGCAGTAAACTACAGTATATGAATATATTCAGAAATAAATATTTTAGAGCAAGAATAGCCTATATGCAATTAACTCCCAAATGATCTATTTTCATCAACTAAGTATGCTACACTTCCTCACTATGTCCCATTAGGAAAATATGTGTGTGTGCACACTGAATCACTTTTCATCTCTACCACCAAAGTAGCCCTTATGCCTTGTAGGCAGTTTCAGCCCATTTATCCATTGTCCAGAAAGATAAACCCATAACACAGAAATTTATAATTCACTTATAAAATTTTATTCTTTATTCTTATTTATAAATGTGTCTTACCTTCACCAGTATAATATAAATAGTTAGATGGCAGAATATATGTTTCTACCTTTCCCAGTTTCCTAGTGTGGTCTTGCATTTAAATATTTATATATTCAAGATAATAAAAAAGTTTTATTTAAATACTAGTTAATATTTACATCAAGTACACAATGAATGCTGTGTTTCCCAAATCTTTCACCCTACCTAGGAAGTAATAAGTTTAGAGGAACAATACATACTAAAAATCCAAGATGCTGACAGTCTCTAGACTCAAAGATATACAACAAGAAGTACAGAATAGAGGGAAATATTCAAAACCATGAATGTACTCTGAATGGACAACAGACACAGCCATTAGAAAGCAGGTCAAAGAGGGACTCATCTTATAGCCCTTTGGTTCCTGTTGTAGTCAGGTGTTGTACAGAGAACAATTAGAATCAGGACATGGAGTTTATAATACTATTTTTATGATGGTCACCCAAAGTTAACACAAGAAAATGCAAGAAATCTATCCACAACACCAAAGACATAGAATATTTAGCCAAGGGCCTAAATCCCACAGCAATGTCCCAGATGAATCCAGATAAAGACCCAGAGCTCATGACAATGCCTCCCACAAGTTGAACTGGAGGTCTAGAGCCCACAAGAAGGACTCACGCCAGTCTCTCTTACGGATCCGTGCTGGGAAGGCCCAAAGATCAGCAGTGGAAACTAGGAAGTCTTTGCCAGCAGGGTGAAGGAGCTGTGCTGATAGGTTGAGGGTTCTATGCTGGAGCCAAGAAGTCACACTCACAACAAACACCAGGGCTATCCTGAAAAGCACCACAGTCATCCTCAGCGACACAGAGGCCCCGAGCTCCTCCGACGACAAGCATAGTCGAGTATATGCCAGGAAGCCAGTGTGACGAGTTCATCACGGAGACCAAATGGCACACGTCTTCCCCTCCAGACCCAGGAAGCAATGCTTGATGTGAGGGCCAGAGCTCCTCCAGGAGAACCTAACAGCTCAAACAACAACCCGTAGGAGAACCCACAACACCTCAACGTCTCAATGCCATAACGCCTTAAGGTTCTTCCTTCTCCTTCTCCACATCTCCATTTATGCTGGCAACTTTCCTCAGGTGAAACATATATGCTCAGCAGCATGGTGATGTAATCCAGCTGGGGCTAAGTTGACCACCAGTTTTTAATCCATAACAGTTCCCATAGGAGTCTGGACTATAGCATCAGTGAGTAGCAGCCCTTGCAATTTTGTTAATAACCCTACTTCCACTGCTGCATTAAATCTAACTTTCAGATAACTTCCTACTGGTATTACCCTAAAAGGCTAATGAGGAAAGCATTCTACCTCCATTCCTTACAAACATTATATAAGATAAAAATGAGTCCTATTGGTAGATGCAGCTGAACTGAAAGGAACTATAAATGAATGAGAGAACATAATTTGGGCTTTCCTAAATGTAGTAACTCTACAGGGGGATGGCACATATAAATACAAAAACTGTGAAAAGATGTGTTGCCTCCTGAATGAAATAAAGCCTCCAGGTCAGGGTGACTCCTTGGAGCTACCTTAGGCAAAACTTGTTTCCTTGCATCTGAGCTGTAGCCTTACAGGTGAGGTAAGAAGTGAAGAAGATTATGAGGAGTCCAAAGAAGACAGATCCCAGATGACTATGTGAATTACTCAGGGACTACTACAAACACTCACAAAAGTGTTTCACTCTACTGAAGTCACCAATACCAAAGACCCCCAAGGAAATGAGTCAGTATCTACAGCACCTGAGGAAACACCCATCTCCCAACAGCGGTCACCACTCTCATTTCAGTAAAAACAACATACATTGTCTACAATATACCTGCCAGAACTGCCAGTGTCTCAACTCTTGCATGACCTACAGAGATAGTAGGTCTCTCCACCAACACAGTATTCACAATGCCCAAACTTCTCACTCACAACCAAACAAACTACAAAGATATTACACTATCGTACCCAGTGGCAAATATACCCAACCCTAAGTAACAAACCACTAACTATCTCAAGACACATCTTCAGCAGAAAGCCTCTTACTAAACATACCACCTCATGAAAGTGGCAGATATCTAATCTATGAGATGTGCAAATCTCAACATAAGAACACAACAAAAAACTACTAAAGCTCTTAGTGTTAGATTCCAAAAATAGCAAGTTAGATGAAATGCTTCGCACTATGGAAATCAGTATGGAGATTCATCAAAAAACTGAGGTTCCATCCAAAAATGGAAACAAAAGGTTCCCCAGCTATTCCCCATGTAGGTATATTCTCGCAAGAGTTAAAAGCATCACACCACAGTGATATACACATACTCATTTTTTAGAGCCACATCATTTATAATAGCTAAATCTTGCTTTATCATTCATCAATGGATGACAGATAAAGAAAATATGGATGCCCTGCATCTGAGGCCACCCCAACATGCACCAGAGGGACCAGAGGGACCAGCGGGCCTGACCGGGCTACGCTCAGTAAACTCCAAGAATCCACCCTGGGCCCTTACCTTGCGCACTCCAGCGGAATCCCAGCGCACACAGGCAAACTTGGAACTCTGTTCCCAGGCAGTAAGACCACACCCTGCATCTGAGGCCACCCCAGGACACACAAGAGGGACCAGCAGACCTAACCGGACTACGCACAGCGAACTCCAGGCAGCGAGCAGGGTACAGAATCTACCACTGGGCCCTGAGCGCGCACGCTCCCAGTGCACACAGGGCGACCTTGTAACTCCACTTCTAGGCAGTAACACCATGCCCTGCATCTGAGGCCACCCCGAGACACACTAAAGGGACCAGCAGGCCTAACCGGATTATGCTCAGTGAACTCTAAGCAGCGAGTAGGGCCTAGAATCCACCTCTGGACCCTGACTGCGCATGCCCCTGCAGAATCCCAGAACACAGGGCAAACTTGGAACTCTGCTGCCAGAGGAACCTTGGACTACAGTGAATTATCTGTGCTAGCCTGAAGGGAGATTAAGTGACTGCCTCACCGAAACAGAAGATCTCAGCTGGCTCCAGTCAGCATGGTGAATATGCCCCTAAAATAGAGGTGTACAGTGGATAAATATAGCCAGTAGTAAAGCTCCCTCCAACTAACTGTAAGACCTTGGAAAGTCTGACAAGAGTGAGGGTGACCTCCTCCTACACACAGAAAACATCAGGCAGAGTGAGGAGTGTGCAGAGAAGGACTCCCCCAACTTGAAGAAAATCAAAAGGGCTTATGAGACACACAGGCACACAATAGGGACACAGTAGGGCCTCAGTCGACACAAACACTATAAACAGGGAGATTTGATGACCTGGAATAACCTTAAGATAAAGTACAAACAGGAACTAAAAGTTGACCTACATCAATACTACTAGGCTTGCCTGCCCAGGAAGAATACAGGACTCACCCAACAGGCCCTGCAGCAGGAAGTCAGGTGAGTGGCCCACCTATTCACTGTAGGACCCAGCAATTGGACAAAACCTCAAGCCTACAGGAGGACACCAAGATATACACTACCAACAATTGATATTAGCAGGTCTGAAGGACCAAACACTAACTCAAAAGGGGAAAATGGCAAAAAAAAAAAGCAAAATGCAATCTCAAACATCTAGTCCACCAGAAGCAAGTACAGGAGACACTGAAATAGAGGAATCCAAAAGTAACACACCAGAAATCTCTGACAAGATAGCAAATGAAATAAAAAAACAACTCCGTGAGGCCATACAAGAAATCAAACTAGAAGTACTTTCCCATGTAAAATTAGAAGTAAAAACCTTAGTAAAGGAGTTGCTGAATGCAGCTAAAGAAATGCAGAAAAAAGTACAGGAGCATGGGAAACTGATTGAAACATTGAAACAACAATATAGAAAACATGCAGAATTCATGAAGCAAACTGAGACATCCAAGAAACAAAAAATACTGTTCAAAGCATGCAAAACCATTTAAATGAAGCTGAGGATAGGATTTCGGACCTTGAGGACCTTGAGGAAATTAGTGATCATGAAAGGATATTTTAAAAATATCCTTTTTTAAAAAATATTATTATTAAATAAAAATATTATTAATAAAAATATTATTATTTTAAAAATAACAAAGCAGCACGAAATGACAATCCAGAAGCTTCAAGATGATGTCAAGAGCAACAATATAAGATTAATAGGCATTAGTGAAGACGCTAGAGTCAATACAAACAGCATAACTAAAATATTCACAGAAATAATAGGAGAAAATTTCCCAAACATGGAGAAAAAATCTGGTATGAAGATAAGTGAAGCATCTAGAACACCAAACAGTCACAACCAACATAAATCTACACCCAGACACATAATAATTAAGATCTCAGACATACAACATAAAAACAGAATATTAAAAGCTGTTAGAGAAAAAGACACAAGTCACCCATCGAGGAAAGTCCATTAGAATCACAGCAGACTTTTCAGCACAAACCCTCAAGTCAAGACATGCTTGGACTGAGATATTTCAAGCCCTGCAAGAAAACAACTTCCAACCCACACTGATGTAACCAGCAAAACTTTCATTCAAATTTAATGGAGAAACAAGATACTTCCATGACAAAGAACAACTGAAGAAATTCACGGCCACCAAATGAACCCTAGAAAGAGTGTTGAAAGACATACTAGATAGAAATAAAAATGACCACAATCCCCAAAACAACAGAAAGAAACCACCAGGTAGGACAAGCAATTAAATAAGGGGGAAAAGCAGAAAGCAAACAATTGGAACATAACATGGCAAAGTCGAACCAGTACATATCAGTGATATCCATAAATGTAAATGGCGTCAATTCAACTATCAAAAGAAATAGGTTGACGGAATGGATCCAGAAACATGATCCCACAATATGCTGTATACAAGAAATACATCTGACTCAAAAGGAAACTCATAGATTAAAAGTCAAAAGATGGAAAACAGTATTCCATGCGACAGTAACCCAGAAAAAAGCAGGAGTAACTTAACTATTCTATTTGCAAACAATGTGAAATTCAAACTTAAAATGATTAAAAGAGACAAAGAAGGTCACTACATACGCTTAAGTGGAAAAATCCAAGAGGAAGAACTAACAATTATAAATATATATGCACCAAACACAGGAGCACCCAACTATATAAGACAGATATTAATGGACATGAAAAACCAAATACACAAGAACACAATTATTACAGGGGACCTTAACAGCCCATTGTCACAAAGAGATAGATCAACTAGACAAGAAGTCAGCAAAGAAGTAATAGAACTGAATCATACCTGCGAGCAATTGGACTTAGTTGATGTTTACAGAGTGTTCCACCCAAACACATCAGAATGCACATTCTTCTCAGCTGCACACAGCACATTCCCCAAAACAGACCATATATTAGCCCATAAAATATTCTTAACTAAATGCAAAGGTATTGAAATTATCCCATGCATACTATCTGACCACAGTGCACTGAAATTGGAAACTAATGGCAAAAGAAATTACAAAACCTGCATAAATGCATGGAAATTAAATAACAACCTTCTGAACAACCAGTGGGCTACAAAGGCAATTAAAGAAGAATTCAATGAAAATGGGTAAACAACATACTGTACAACATACTGTAATATGTGGGATGCAATGAAAACGGTCTTAAGAGGGAAATATATAGCAATAAACTATCATATCAAGAAAACAGAACGAGCACAAATAAACAACCTCATGCTTCATCTCAAGCTTCTAGAAAAAGAGCAAGTTAAATCTAAAGCTCATGAAAGAAGAAATTGTAAAGATTAGATCAGAAATAAATGCAATTGAAACTAAAAAAAAATACAAAGAATTAATTAATCAAAAAGCTGGTTTTTTGAAAGAATATACAAAATTGACAAACCTCTAGCTAACCTCATAAAGAAAAAGAAAGAAAAAAAACCCAAATTCACGTAATAAGGACTGAAAAGGGGGAAATTACTACAGATCCCATGGAAATTCAAAAGATCATGAATACCTACTTCGAAAATCTCTACTCACATAGAGAGGAAAACACAGAGAAAATGGACATATTTCTAGAAACATATGAACTACAAAAACTGAATCAAGAAGATATAGCAACTTTGAATAATCCAATATCAGCTATTGAAATTCAAAACGTAATAAAAAATTTACCAACAAAGAAAATCCCAGGTCCTGATGGATTCACGGCTGAATTCTACAAGAAATTTAGAGAAGATTTGATGCCAATACTCCTTAAACTCTTCAATGAAATTGAAAAGAAAGAAATCCTCCCTAAATCTTTCCTGGAGGCAAGTATTAGTTTCATAACAAAACCAGAGAAAGACCCACACAAAAAGGAGAACTACAGCCCAATCTCACTAATGAACATTGATGCAAAGATTCTCAATAAAATACTGGCAAAGAGAGTGCAGCAAATCATCAAGAAGATTATACATCATGACCAAGTGGGGTTCATTCCACGAATGCATGGATGATTTAATATACGCAAATCAATAAATGTGATACACCACATCAACAGAACCAAAATCAAAAACCACATGGTCATCTCAATACATGCAGAAAAAGTTTTCAATAAAGTCCAACATATAGTCATGATAAAAACCCTTCAGAAACACAGAATACATGGTGTCTATCTCAACCTTATAAAGGCCATCTATGACCAACCAACAGCCAATATTATACTAAATGAACAAAAACTAAAAGCTTTCACTTTAAATCAGGAACAAAACAAGGATGTCCACTATCACCACTCCTTTTCAATATAGTTCTGGAAACACTAGCCAGGGCAATCAGACAAGAGAGAGAAATAAAAGGAATAAAGATAGCAAAGGAAGAAGTTAAATTATTACTATTTGCAGATGACATGATACTCTATATAGAAGACCCAAAAAACTCCATTAAAAGACTACTAGAGGTAATGAATAAATTCAGCAGTGTAGCTGGATACAAATTCAGTGCTCAAAAGTCAATAGCATTCCTGTACACAAACAAGAAACTCACCAAGAGAGAAATAATGGAAATATCGCCTTTCACAATAACATCTAAAACAATGAAATACTTAAGAATCAACCTAAGAATGTAAAAGACCTATATATTGAAAATTACACTATGCTAAAAAAGGAAATTGAAGAGGATATTAGAAAATGGAAGGATACTCCTTGCTCTTGGCTAGGAAGAACCAACATTGTGAAAATGGCCATACTCCTAAAACTCTTATACAGATTTAAAACAATCACAATTAAAATACTACTGGCATACCTCACAGATCTAGAAAAAACACTCCTAACATTCATTTGGAAACAGAAGAAACCTAGAATAGCAAAGGCAATTCTGGGCAATAAAGACAAGGCAGGAGGCATCTCAATTCTTGACCTGAAAACTGTACTACAAAGCCACAGTTATAAAATCAGCATGGTACTGGCAAAGAAATAAACCTGAGGATCAAAGGAACAGGTTAGAAGATGCAAGGAGAAGTACAAAGACACTCAGCCACCTGATATTTGACAAAGGGGCTAAACATGTTCACTGGAAGAAGGATAGCCTCTTTAATAAATGGTGTTGGAAAAACTGGCTCTCCACATGCAGAAGACTGAAACTAGATCCATGCCTATCACCATGCATAAAACTAAAGTCTAAATGGATCAAAGACCTAAACATTAAAACAAAAACACTAAATCTACTGGAAGATAAGGTAGGTAGAAGTCTTGGAGACACAGGGGTAGGCAGAGAATTCATGAACAAAACACAAACTGCACGGGAAACACTTCAGATAATCAATACCTGGGATCTCATATTATTGAAAAGTTTCTGCACTTAAAAAGAAATCACTAACAGAGTGAAAAGAAAATCCACAGAATGGGAAATAATTTTAGCCAGCAACCCCTCAGACAATATGACTTATATGAAGGACTTATATGAAGAACATATAAAGAATTAAAAAACATCAAGCCCCTCAAATTGAAAGATCCTCTCCAAAAATGGGCATCTGAGATGAACATACAGTTCTCAGATGAAGATACACAAATTGCAAATAAATACATGCAGAAATGTTCACAATCACTGGTCATTCGAGAAATGCAAATTAAAACAGCATTGAGATTTCATCTCACTCTGGAAAGAATAGCTGTCATCAGGAAATCAACTGATAATGTTGGAACCTAGGGCGCTGAGCAAACCAGCAACCAGCCTGCCGCCCTGGTAACTGGCTGTGGTCTGCCAAGCCAGTCATCCCAGGGCAAGAAGCAAGAAGCAACGGCGTTTCCTGAGCTCCACACCATGTTGGAACTTAGGGCACTGAGCAAACCAGCACCCAGCCTGCCGCCCTGAACTTTGGAAACGTAATGGTCAATTCATCAGAAAGAAATAGGTCAATGTGGCGGACTTTCGGCAGCCCGAAGGAGAGAGACCCTGGCACCTCGGGACCTGCACCATGTGGTTGACTCAGGGTGCCAGGAGAACGGGGGGGCTCCTTACCTCTCTGGGGGGTGACTGTGAGTGTGGCAGAATTTCGGCAGCCCAAAGGAGAGAGACCCTGGCACTTCGGGACCTGCACCTTGTGGTTGGCTCGGGGTGCGAGAAGAACAAGGAGCTCCACCCCTCTCTGGTGGGCGGCTGAGAATCAAACATCTCATGTCGTCCTGTCCCCTGTCCCATGTCCCCCCTCCCACTCCCCCTTGCTTAGCAAGTGGAAGCCAGTGAACTACACATCTTGTGAAAAGACAGCTATGTTATTTAGTATGAACTCCCCATATGCAAAGATATGGACAACCATTTGTAAGAAAACAAGAGACAATATGACAGATAGTGAAGATCTCTGGTTGTCTAGCTTTGAAATTTATGCTTTCTTATGTCCCATTCTGTTCTGTTCTGTTGTGTTTAATTTTACCCCCTTTAAAATAAAATTTAAAAAAAAAGAAATCAACTGATAACAAACGTTGGCAAGGCTGTAGGGAAAAAGGAACACTGCTCCACTGTTGGTGGGAGTGTAGACTGGTGCAACCACTATGGAAATCAGTATAGAGAATTCTCAGAAGACTAGGACTGAAAGCTCCATTCAACACAGCTATTCCCCTCCTGGGTACTTTCCCAGAAAAGCTGAAAAGTTCACATCACAGTGATATATGTGCACCCATGTTTATAGCAGCACAATTTGTAATAGCTAAATCTTGGAAACAACCAAGATGCTCATCAACCGCAGAGTGGATGAAAAAGATGTGGTATTTTTCTACAATGGAATGTTACTCAGCTGTTACAAAGGATGATCTTGAGGCCTTCATAGGGAAATGTAGACAACTTGAGATTATCCTCATTAGTGAAAAAAGAATCACATTTAAAATATCACATTGTGTCTCTAGTGTAAAATGTAATAAGAAATGTAGGAGTAATAAAACCCAAAATGTGTAATTGCTACTATAAAAAAGAGAGGAAAAGAAAGGGCTCTAAAGGATATAACTGCACGTATGTTTAAGTGTGGAAGATGAAGAGCCATATTACTATTTTTGTTCGATCGTGGAGCAGAACTGTTAACAGTCTCACTGCTTGAATGTGTACTTTGTATGTTTTAATTTTGTAACTTGAACAACTATTTCCAAGATAACAGTATGTAATTCATCAAGCAGTGATTTCTTAGTTTTTTTTTGTTCTTTTCTTTTTTTTCTTGGAATTCTGTATTGTTGCTACCTTTTTTTCTGTTTTGTTTTGTTTTCTCTTCAAATAAAATTTTAAAAAGAAAAAGAAAATATGGTATGTATGTGCAATTAACTATTACTCTGCCATAAAAAGGGATAAACAAGTCATTTGTAGATATAAGCATGTACCTTGAGACCATAATTTTAAGTGAAATAAACAGGACACATAAGTTTAAATATCACATGATTTCTCTTGTGTGAGATACCTTAAGAGTAAACAAGTAGCACAACAGAAGACAGATACTGGTAAGTAGGGAGAACATGTTCAAATAGGAAGGGGAGCAAGGGAGAGGGAAGGAAAGTGATTAAAAACGAAGAAAGGAAGGAAAAACTGGAAACAAAGTTTCCATAAATGAGGAAGGAAAAGAAGGGCAGACGAGAGGG
The DNA here is from genome assembly GCA_004027295.1 of Dolichotis patagonum. Taxonomy (NCBI): domain Eukaryota; kingdom Metazoa; phylum Chordata; class Mammalia; order Rodentia; family Caviidae; genus Dolichotis; species Dolichotis patagonum. Next base: position 41,683 of record PVJX010006160.1, read on the forward strand.
GAATGGGAAAAAAAGAACTAAGATACATTACATACAGGTACGAATTCCCTGATGAATGTGAGCACTATGTATAGCAAATATGTATTAATAAAAGTTTTAAAGTTCAGTTAAAAACTTCAATAACCAACCTGATCTCTAGTGGAAAAAAGAATACAGTAAACAGAAGATGGATCTTTTGAAATATCACAAATAGAAATAAAGAAAGAAGAAGAAAAAAAGGGAGAGAAGTGGAAGGGGAAGAGGAAGGGAGGAAGCAGGGGTTTCAAACTTCGTTTCTCCTTAGGTCACCTGGACCCTTTTCCTGTAGTAGCTTGTGTTGCTTCTACCACTGCAGCATCTGGCCTCATCTATCTTACATTACTATTTCTCTATCCTTCTGAGTAAATGAAACAGAACAGAACTGTTTAAACAAGCTCTATTGTATGTTCATATGCGGTCGATTCTTTGGATGTTACTATTACTTGTGTTGTCCTCTTCTCACTAAACAGTGCTAGAGATGAACCTAGTACCCTAAATTGAGTAGGTGCTTTTAGAGTCACACCCAGAGATTACCACACTGTAGTGGTAGAGCTTTCCATGACAACTGAATTCCAAAATTCAATACAAAAACACTATATTCATAAGAAAACAAGATGCCACCCAAAATCCCCCAGTGTCCAGAAGCTGATCTAAGAAATACTAAGGAGGATGAAATTTCAAACATGGATTTTTTAAAAAACTGATAGTTGAAATGATCAATGAGCTCAAAGAGAAAAATAAACACCCAAACAAGGTAATATCATTTTTTTTTTTTTTTTTTAGTTCCAGTGATCCAACTTGCAACCTCGCGCTTGCCAGGCAGGCACTTATGCCACTGAGCTAAACCCCCGGCTCCTTATCAAAATTATTGATGGGAACAAAGAAGTGCAAACAAGCAGCTAATTCAGGGAAATATGAAAGGCCATTTCTATAAAGAAATAGCAGTTAAGAAAACCACCAAGCAGAAATCTTGGAAGTGAAAGCTTCAATAGTTAAGTTTTTAAAAAAAATCAACTGAATATTACAGCAGCAGAAAACATGAATTAGAAGATAGGACACCAGGGCTTTAAGAAAATGTGGATGCACTAGAAATAACAAAAAAAGAACAAAGAACAATGAAAAGACAACCCAGGAGCCCCTAGACAACTCTAAAAGAACAAATTTAAGCATCATCAGCCTTGAGAAGATTGTCAAGAATAATCACATAAAAAATCTAGCAAGCTCCTGAGCTCAATCCTTGATAAAAAAAAAAATAAATAAATAAATAAATAAATATGAAATCTATCTATTAGAAGTATTACAGAAAATTTTCCAAACATAAGGAAAAGGATACCAAGAAGATTTAAAACCTGAAATAGACATGCCCACAATAAAACACACCCAAATCAAAAGGCCAGAAATTCAGAAGAAAAACAGAGTACTAAAAACTGTTAGAAAAAAAAATACCAAATCACTTCAGAATAACAGCATATTTCTCAACAGAAACCTTTTGATCAGGAGTGCCTGGAATGAAATATTATTAACCCTGAAGAAAAATAACTAACAACCCAGATTACTATATCCTGCAGGGCCATCCTTCAAAATAAAAGGAGAAATAAAGAATATCCATGAAAAGTACAAACTGAAGAAATTCATGACTCCAAGCCAACACTGCAAAAAATATTTGAGAATCCTAAGCAGAGATAATGAAGACAACCACCTCGATGGGCTTAAGGGAAAGAATGAATCTCAAAGGGAAAATATGTGAACAAGAAACTGAAATGAATCAAACACTAGAAAAATGAGTAGAATTACTACATACTTTTCAGTAAGAAATGATAATCGTCTTAACTCTCTAATGAAAAGACAAAAGACTGGCAGACTGGATCAAAAAATAAGATAGACAGAGATAGAGATAGAGATAGAGATAGAGATAGAGATAGAGATAGAGATAGAGATACAGATACAGATAGAGATAGAGATAGAGATATCCTACAATAGACAAATCTCATTCTACAAAGACATACACAGACTGAAAGTGATATAATGGAAAATAATACTCCAAGCAACTGGAACCTGAAAGCAATCAGGGGAAGGTAGCTATACTTGTACTTGACAAAGTTAACCTCAAACCAAAATTTGTCAGAAAAGAATAAGGTCATTCATATGGGTAAAGGAAACAATTCATCCAGAGATGGCAATTGAGCTAGGCATGGTGGAGCATGCCTGTAATCCTAGCACTTGGGAGGCTGAGACATGGGACTGCTGCAAGTTTGAGGTCAAAGACAGTGAGTTCGAAGACAGAATATGAAATGCATATTATAAGATCCTCTCACCAAAAAAAAAGACGTGTGTGTATATATATATGTGCAAATATATATATATATATATATATATATATGCAAAAACATCAGCACAGCCAATTTCACAAAACAAATACTACATGACATAAAAGCACAGACAACAAAACAATCATAATGATGGGCTTTAATATGCCACTCTCACCAACAGAAAATCAACAAGACAAAAAAAAATGAGTTAATATACACTATAGAACAAATAGACAAAGATATACATACAGAGTGTCTCATCCAAAAACAGCAAAATACACACTCTTTTCATCATACCACAGAATTTCTTCCAAAGTATATAATATTTTAGGCCATAAAGCAAGCCTCATAAATTAAAAAAAATTAAAACATCATATATCCTACCAGATCACAAAAGAATGAAACTAGAAATCAACAACAAAAGAACACAAAAAACAATGATGGTAGTAGGAAATGGGGAGGAGAGAGAAATCCCTACACTGTCGGTGGGAATGTAAACTAGTACAATCACTATGAAAATCAGTATGGAAATTTCTGAATAAAATGAAAATACAAATAAGATTTGATCCAGCTATATCTCTCCAGGCTATATATTTCTAAAAGAATTAAAGACAGTATACCGCAGGGACACATGCATATCTATGTTTATAACAGAACAATTCACAGTATGGCTAAGCAGTAATATGTTAAACAAGAAGAAAAAAATCAACAAAATGATAATATATTTGTATAGATATACAAGTACATATATGACTATACAACTAAAGAGTAAAACACAAAAGAAATAAATAGAAAGTAGATGAAAAGTTCAAATACTTCCCCAAATTACCTCATTGTTTCGAAATATTTAACATATATGCTAATTTGTTTTACTCATATTACTAGTTGGTTAGATCATTGACAACAAAGTTTTACATTATTATTTGTTACTTTTTGTAAGAATCTTTTTGGTTTATGTCTTATACTCCAAGTAACTACTTCGAGGATAATGAAAGACAGTGTATTAACCACTGTTATTGTCTTATTCTGCTACAAAATTTTGTGGGGTATTTTTCATAAAATAAAAAGAAAAAAATAATAAAAAGCAGATCATGTGCAGCAAAACAGATGATGGTGAGAATATGGAGTAAAGAAACCCTTATATCCTTGGTAGGAACATAAATTAGTACAGCCAGTATTGAAAACAGTATAAAGACACAAAAAACTAAAATAAGAACTATCATATGATCAATTTAGCTGTCTCATACTTGGGTATACATCCAAAAAAAAGTAAAACAAGCATACAAAAAAGATACCTGCATACTCACGTCATGGTGGCCTTATTGGCAAGAACTAAGTAGTGGAATAAGCCTAGGCGACCAACAACAGAGGAAGAGATAAAGGAAATACCTCAACACACACATGAACAGAGTATTATTTATTCCTAAAAGAATAACATCCTGGGGCTAGGAATTTAGCTCAGCAGCATAAGCACCTGCCTTACAAGTGTGTGATCGTGAGTTAGATCCCCAGCACCGATTAAAAAAGAAGAAGAAGAAAATCCTGTTACTGATATCATGCTATATGAAATAAGTCACACAGAAAGACAAGAATTGCATGTTCTGTGTGTCACAGTGACCAGGGCTGGTAGGATGGGAGTTTAGAAGAAGGGTTGAGGGACTTGATCAATCTATGACATATGTTGGTATTGAAGTAACACAGTGAATGCCATTAATTTGTGCAATATGTATTACTGAATCAGCATGGCTCTTGGGAGACTGAGGCAGAAGGATCAAGGAAAGTTTCAGGCCAGCCTGGACTAAGTAATGAGGCTTGCCTGAACTACATGGCTCAAAAAAAAAAAAAAAAAAGTACATAAAGTATTACTAATGATCAAAGTAAATGAATTTTATTTTTGGAAATGAAATTAATAAGGTCTTAAAGCATTTCAGATTTTCAGATTAGGATCCTCAATCATATTACCAACAAATTAATTATACAACATAAAGATTCTCCTAAAGAAGTTAAAAAACTATTCAGTTCCCCTATGTAATAAGTAACACACTAGCTAGCTTTCAAAAACCTTAAAAATACCACACATAGCAACATTATTTTCCCTTGCCTCATCTTCATTTATTCCTTCTTCCATAAACACAGGACTCTGGCAATAAAATGAATAACCATTAGCAAACATCAAAAATATCTGAAACTTGAAGCATCATCACGGATAGCTAAATGAATTACATAGGAAAAGTTTTATGACTTTATTGATACAATTTCTTTTTTACTTAAATAGTATTACTACTCAGTTTAATCATCTTATTTGCCTGCCTTCACATAAAAAGAAATTTTAATTGTCTCTAAAAAGAAAAAATCAAAACTACCTTAGAAATACAACAAACCTGCCAATAAGCCTACACATTTAGGAAGCTGTAACATCGGAGGGACTAACGCAATGCCCATCCAAAACTTTGTGTTCACTGAACAATCGATGTACTTGGAACAAGCTTACCCCAAGGTAAGAGCTCCAGGGCCACAAGTCTGATTAGGACACAGGGCAGGACTCACTGTGAATTTGAAAAGGTACTCGTTCCCACTGGACACCCACCTGAGACCTAAAGGAAGAAGCTACAGTAAAGGAATTGCTTTACTGTTATAAATGGCAAACACTGAAACTATAACGCATAAGCACCTTCAAAATAGATGAAGAACTAGTCATTCGAATACCTCCAGAGATCAGACAGCTAACAAAACCAAGTTAGTGGTTTAGAAGAGTGTGGTGATGTACTCACTGCAGGCCTCACCAGCAAGAGGCAAATCTATTCAGCTCCATTAGACTGCTGGCATAACAGTGAAAATCGGTGCTGTCAAAACTATGCATTCTTCAAATGAAATTCAAAATCGGCAAAATGTGTAGGATAAAATCTTCCAGCATTTAAATGTTAGCAACTAGTTCAATTTCTTAAAATCTGCCTTTAAACACTACATGTGTGGTCAATGACCATAACCTAAGAAGTTCAACTAAGAATGACCTAAGAAATAAAGATAGCACACTCAAAGTGACAATGAAGTAAAATAAACAGCGATAGAGCCCTCGACATGGTAAGTCACAAACACTAACAGCAAAGGTCATATCTGCATCATATATCAGCAATAACATTCATGGACAAAAGCAGCTATAACATATTGTGACCACCAGTGATGACCAACAACACAAACCCACTGATGTGTGGAGGTGCCACTGATGCCATGTCTGACATTCCCTTAGTCTGCATCTACTCCCAGGAATCTGAACTACTATACACACAGGAAAAAACATACTTAGTAACACACTAGTGGTACTGAAACCAAACACTGGACACTAGGTAATGTACAAAGAAGTCACCTCACAATTCTGGTAGCTAACAGTATGGCAGCAGGATCTTGGCAAGGGTCCCCTTGGTAAGTCACACAAGACAGAGAAGCGTTGGGGCGGGGGACCACATGCAAAAGGGGCACAACTGCAAGAAACTTAGCTGACAGTCAAACCCGCTTTTTTTTTTTTTTTTTTTTAGTCAAACCTGCTTTATAACAAAGCATTCTCACAGAAACTAATTCAGTCCCATATTGATCGGTTCATGAGGGAAGAGCCTCCATCACCTAATTACCTTTGCTTAGGTCCCACTTCTTAAGATTCCTCTTCCCCACAACACTGACACACCAAGGAACAAGCTTCCAGCACAGGACCATATCCACACCACAGCACAATCATACACAACCACACTGACTGTTCTTAATCTTACATGTACTATGGAGACTATCAAGTGACCTCTTACTGTTGACAAACAGGTATGTGTGTGTCTGTGTGTACATTGGTACATATGCATGTATGGATAGGATATACCAGTGTACATATTCATGGTTCCTTAGTCCATCTGCTCTCCCCAAAACTGTTTTTCCCTATTTTGTCTCTCTCCAACTCCATAACTCATCTCCATGTCCACTATGCTAATGGCTTGATTCCTGTTTCACTGAGAAAATAAGAAACAATCAAAGAATAACTTCCACATTTACCAATCATCGCATCTAAGAGCAGACTACCTCTGCAACACATACTCTTTTTCCCTGGTTACCACGGCTCCTCTCACTTAATCTGTCCACTTGGAGCTCCAGCTCATCCCCTCTCAACCTGTACTCAAGGTCCTTGCTCCAGCAACTGCTTCCCTTTCTTTCCTGCATCTCTGTCAACCCTCACTCTCCACGCGGTCACTTCGCAGGCACGCAACACACTACAGTCTCTGCCAATGTGGAAGGAGGCTTCTAGAAGAGCCCTCAGAGATCAGTGCCTCCTGGTATTCGGGCTCTTACAGTTCTGTCCCCCATATTTCACAGGTTGGTTTGTGTGAACAATACGACATAAGCAGTGATGGGAGTATATATTTTTGTAACCTATCCTATTTATACACTACCCTAAGTATGTTAACCTATTTCCCATCTTCTGCCCTTGTTTCTCTATTTTATATCCATTTATTAATCCATGAGATATAGGCATTTTTGTCAGGGAATCTGTTTTCCCATGACTTCTAGGATAGCTTGCCTGGTGAGTAACACAACAGGTGACCACTAAATTAGTGTAATTACCCACATAATACATTTCTTCATCTAACTCTAAAAACATTATGAGACACAGTTATGCACTTTCTCTTTTTGAAACTTTTTTTTTAATCATCACTCATGGTTCTCTTCATGGCCAAGAGCTCCCCATACCCTCTGAAATGGAGTGTTCTTTCCATAAATTTACATCAGATTTTCTCCTCCACTTCCTTTAGGTCACTACTCAGCTCTCACCTTATCTCAAAGGACTTTCCTTTCTTGTCCTTTATAAATACAAACTTCTGCCAATTCACTCAAATACTCACATCCATAGCATTTCCTTTATTCCTTGACCTGCTTTATTTTTCTCCATACTTCTGGCCTAACAGTTACTGGCCTAACTACAAACCTGATAGTTGTTGGTTTGTTTACACATCATCATTACAGCCTCTGCCATTTTGGAGGCAATAATACCATAAAGGAAGTTTAGGCGACAAAGACTGGTCTGTGGTAATCACCATCTTGATAGGAAAAAATCAACTAGTAAACAATCTTAACACAGAGAAACCAGGAAGACACTCTCTGAAACAAGTGACCAAAATAACATTACTGATCAATGCAGAAAAAATAAGGCTTCCTAATATGATGCACTGAGAGCACACCACAACTTTTGGGACTTGCTTGCCAAAAGCATATAACATGTATCTACTCATGGGAAAACACATTTAAAAACCTGATATTAGAGACATTCTACAGACAAAGAAGAAGAAAAGAGAGAAAGCAAGCAAACAAACTGTCCGATAGTTTTCAAATACCAGTGGTGTGAAACACAAAACCTCAGGCTTATTCCAGATCAAAGGCAACCAAATAGACACAACTGAAGCAATGCATAAATCTGGATTTTAGTTTGTTAGAAATGACAAATACTGTCTGTAGATTATTATAACAGTTTTCTATCAATTTTAATTTCTTGGCTGATAACTATGTGGTTATGTAAGAGAATGCCCTTGTTCTTAAGCAATACATACAAGAGTATTAAGAGGGCGAAAGCTGTCTACAGTTAACACTGAAGTGAAGAAATTATTACATAAAAGAAAAAATGAAACAAATATAGTAAAGTGTTACAATTGGGAAAACTAGTGTGAAGAACATTTGGAAACTGTATAGTCCTATCATAAACTATGTCATAATAAATTTTTTTACTCTTTTGTTTACAGGACCTTGTGCTTGCCAGGCAGGCACTTATGCCACTGAGCTAGATCCATGGCCCCCATAATAAATTTTTGAAGTAAAAATTCGATATTAAAAGGGTTCAAAAATTATAAGGAAGAGTATTTTCTCTCTAGCTTTTTTTTTTTTTTTTGTCTTTTTGAGACAGTGTTTCACTGTGCAGTGCAGGCTGACCTTGCGCTCATTTTGTAGCCCTGGCTGGCCTCAAACTCACAGTGATCCCCCAAGTGCCAGAATTGCAAGCATGCACCACCATGCCCACCGGGAAAAAGAGTATTTTCAATGTACAATTTTCACAAGAGTAGACTCTATTTCAGATTTTAAAACATGATCTCTAAAAAGAAAAAAAAAACCTCTAATTTCTTTCAAATTCAAAATTTAAGAAAGTAACTGCGAAAGAAGAAAATGTGTAACAGTGATAGACAGGGGATGCAAGTTTTTTGTTGTCTCTTGGACTGTAACATTCCTGACTTCTAAACTTTGTTTCTAGTTTTAATTTTATTTAAAACTAAAAATAAATAACAGGAAGGGAAAATATCATAACGTGTTTAGAGAAATATCATTTTCCTTATTAAGATACTCTGAATAATACATACCTTACGGATACTGTATTAGTCCATTAAATCATGAAACAATAGAGAAAAACATCTAAGAACAGTATAAACAAACAAAAAAAAACTGGTTTTATTTATGTAAATGTAGTGCTGACCAGCCATTTCCAAAAGAATAAAAGCAAAATTACCTTCATGGACTGTAATGCCACAATTGTCACACTGAATTATTTCATCAGCATCCTCACTGTTATCTCCAAGACAAACACAGCAAATCAAAATATGGTCCATTTTTTGAGAACTCCAGTTTTGACTCTTCTCAAGAATCAGCGAGTCCTAATATTCAAATATATGAGAAAAATTACATTTAAGTTAAAAAGTAATTTCAGTAAAATTCTCTATAAATTATTTTAAAATATTTTTACACTTGCAAGTTTGTCATTTTTTCCATTCTTTTAATAAACTTAATGTATTTTTCCATTCTTTTAATAATTTCAATGTATGCGACATTTGAGAACCATTCTTCCTTGTCAAAGGACTAAGTACCCTCTCAATTTTTCACTTCTCTACAATTTCCACATCTTCTCTCCTGTACGAAATAAAAAAGATATGCAAATAACTTTGTCTCCTTTGTCATTCTGTTTTCTTTAAACTAAAGGAAAGAAAAATTAATCCACAATTAATTATTAATTCTATGTATTTATTTTAAAAGTTTAAATATACCTACACTTTGGGGTCATTTAATGCTTGCTAAGAAAGACAAGACATACATATATAAAACAGGAAGAAATAAGTTCAAGATAACAGTTGCAAGGGTGCAACTGAAGGCTTAGTTACAAACTATACTGCCTAAGTACTGAGGAATTCAGAAATTCCAGGGTTATCAAATTACTGGATGACACATCAGCAACTGTCTAAATAAGAATATCTATATATATACCAGCACAAAAAAAATCACCATAAGGTTCTGAGTCATCTAGCTGCTAGAAAAACTAATATATTACATTTATGTCAAGAAATATCTAGTGCAAACTGGTAACAAAGATAATCTATCTACACAGCGAGATCCTGCCTCAAAACAAAAAAAGAAAGAAAAAGATATCTAGCTGGTTATAATATAAAGGAGAATCCATGAATATAAAAAGATAAAATTCCAAGAAAGAGAAGTATCTTGCTTTCTATCCTTCTGCACTATGGATTTAAACTTTAATAAGAAAATTGTTCTTGTCATATCTAATAGATGGAGCTTAATATTATATGTAGTAAAAGACGTAATTCCAGCACTCTGGGAGACTAAGACAAGAGGATCACCAAGTTCAATCACACATTGTGGAACTTAGTGACTTAGCAGATCCTGTCTTAAAAATGAAAAACAGAAAAATAGCTGGAGATGTAGCTTCATGCAAAGATGCTGGACTCAATTTCCAATGGCAAAAAACAAAAAGCACATTGAAGCTAACCACATTCAAAAACAAAGTAAATTGGTTCCATACCATATATTCACAAAATGTACTTTGTTCCATATTAATACTTTCTATACTTTTATAATCTCTTAAACTCTACCATATCCAAAAGAAACATGTGAAGCCAACATTTTTGTATCAATTTGCAAATGAAACTTGAAAACACCCAGAGGTCAAAATTAATAATGTTTTTCAAATATGTTTTGTTAGTAACATCTATGATTGCAGTTTATCTGTAAAATAAATCAGAGAAGAATGAATGCAAAAGTCAACAAAGAGTTAAGGTCATTTCTCCTGAGAATTCTAGGGCTGCAAAGGTTTTGTATTTTACTTCTCTTTGTCATAAAACCAAACTTGTGTAAAGGTAACACATAACAAAGCTAACAAATAAAGCTGAAAAATTCTGCAGAAAAATCTGTGTACTTTACTGTAACTTGGTACAGTACAAACACAAAAATCTTCCCGTATTTTCACACCATTAACCATGCTTCAAAAGTAACTACATTTGACTTAAAGTAAAACATCCTTGGGTTTCATTCTCACCTCTCACTCACTATCGGCTAACCCTTAAAGGTGTAATTTCCTCACGGGTAAAATGAGGATGATAAAGATAACACCCACATCATAAGGTGATTGTGAGAATAAAATATGTAGCAAGGATATCTCTGGCACATGCTAGGCACTCAATAAATAATCATTCACTTCATTTCCTCTGAATTGCTTCTCAGTGGTACAAAAAGAATATCTGAAATGACAACTTATTGCACTGGGAGGTCTCCCTTACAACCACAAAAGAAAAATGACAAGCCTCAATGAGCAACAATAATTTAAATCTTCTAAGTCCGAAAAACTTAGTATGTCATATCTAAGTTAAAAAAAATTCACAGACTAGGAAGCAACCTAGCAAACCACCATAGTTCCATAATTAAGAGACCATTCACATTAGTCACTCTGCAAACATTTCTCTGGTGGAATTCAACTATCCAGCCCTGGAAACATGGTTTGCCATTGGTGAAACAATTTCCATGGGTCAGAAAAAAAAATAGAATCAATGGCTAGCTACAATTCTTCTATTTTCCTATTTTGCTCAAAAAACAGTGAACATCTAAATTCTACATCTGCACCAATTTCTCATCTACAGGAGTCTAAAAAAGCAAACTAACTGGTACTTCTGGGCCTCTGACTCCCAGCCTGTGAAACCCTTACCAGAAGTGCAATGCAAAGAGGGAAATGTGGCAAACTAGATCCTGTATTATTCCCTTAATAGTTGGCAGAAAATGCTTCAATGAGAAAATTTAAACATATTCTTTGAAAAAAGTGTTTTCAATAAAACAAACATAGGTTTACGCACACTTATGATCAAATAAATATAAAATCCAATTTGTTATCTATTTTTGTTAGCATATTTCTGAGAATATGTTTCAAGGGAAAATAGTTAAAAGTTCTTAACACAAAACTTTAAATATACTGCTTTACATAAAAAACTGAAACGAGAAAAGTGAATTTTTATTGACACGAATATCACCTAGAAAATAACTCTAATATAATGAATGGAATTTAATGTTATTATTATATAAAGAATAAATGGGATACTACAGTAACAAATCAGTGACTATTTTTTTCATTTTTTCATTTGGAAAAAAGAAATTAGTCTTTACCCCACAAATGTTAACATTGCTCAATGTTTTTCCATGGGCTCTAAAATATGTTTAGTATCCACTGATACATATATTCTACAGACATGACTATAAATGATATACAAAATGGGCTAAATTTTACCTGTTATGTCTGTAATTAACGGAAGGAAATTCCAATACACATTTATAAAACAAACCAAAATTAAAAGAAAAAATTAGCACATTAGTAATTCTTCCTTTGAGTTTTTAAAGTTCAAATTTTTAAGAATCTCAAATAATATTTGTATATATCATTGAAAACTAGTATAGAAGATCTCTCTGTATTATTTTTTTACAATTGACTGTGAGTTACAATGATTTCAAAATTAAGGTTATTTTTTACTATTGGGGACTATAATATTTGCAATATTAGAAATTAAAATGGAGATAATTTATAAAAAGTAATAACTGTACAATGTGACAAAAGTAATTTTTGATCATTTGTTTTTTGAGACAGGATCTTGTTATACAGTTCAGGTAGGATTCAAACTCACTATGCACCCCAGGCTGGACTCAAACTCATGATGATCCTCCCATCTCAGTCTCTAGAAACTGGGACTGCAGGCATGCACCACCAATGCCCAGCTCTCTATTTTATATTTATAAAGCTACATTTTCAGCTTTCTCTACTACAAAGTGATACTTAATGCTTAAAAGAACAGCTGGGGATACAGCTCAGTGGCACAGAGCCTGCCTGGCAAGCATAAAGTCCCAAATTTAATTCCTGATACCCAAAAAAAAAAAAACAAAACCGTAAAAGAACAATCAAACTTCAGATATATTTACCTGTATAGTTACTAGCACTCTAGCAAATATGACTAGCTAAGCTAAACAAAAAGATTAAGATACAAACACTGGCCATGAGGCAACAAAAAGATAAACTGTGTTTTTACAAAACCGAAATGTATGTATAGAAAATTTAGAACTGTAATAATCTAAATTGATTAGATTTAATTAAAAGTTCATACCTCATTTTAAATAGAACTGAAATCATCAAAAAATAGTAAAGAGGTTGAATAATACAGCTGTGAGGACAGTTACCAACCTTTTAGGCAGAGTGTTATTCTAGGAGAAATTAACTTTTCATTAATACTTCTATGTGGGCATATTATAAAGGGTGCTTTAAAATCTTCTTCCTGACATGTCTGTGGAACTATTAAACTAAACACAGAAGATCTCATTAATGGCTAAAAAAAAAAAAAAACAGCACATGTGGCCTTCAAGTACATCATAAAGTTTAATCTAAAACTTCTTCACAGATAGTATGTATACATTTTATGTGACAAATTTTTAAATATGTCGATGTCCCCCCAAAAAATCTAATCCATACTGCTTCTATTCTATCATTAGCTACACTACTTTTGTGCATATCAGCCTAATAAAAATGTTTACTTTCTCAAAAGTAAACATTCAGTAAATACAGAATATTGAGTGCTATAAAATTAACTGAACACAAGTCTAAACTAAAACCTTAACAACTGGATTTTCATACTTCTGCTGCCCTAAGGTTATATATACTAATATGCAACAGCTTGCGCTACACCATTAAAACTACATTATATTCTTAGTAAGTTTCCTTTACTTAAGAATAGGATGGCACTGTAGGCAGGCAACATTCTTCATAGGAAAGTGGGGAACCTAAAAGTTAATCAAAATTTACAATATAAACTATAAATTGTTTCATCTCCATTGGCATATGACTTCTGATACCTTGCCATAAATTTTGGTTAAAAAAAAAATCATGAATTTTTTAATAAAATTTAAAGTAGATAATCATTGCTACGAAATACTTATAAAAATATGAAAGAACAAATAAAGCATTAAAAGGAAAAATCTACCAGTTTTACACATTTTGATGAGGGAAAATAAAGTTAGTGGTAAAGAAATAAGTTTTGGTGATAAACACATTAACAGAAAAGAAAGAATTAATTATTATAGTCCCGCATGTGATGTAACACATCTACATGGACAACAACAATTGAATCTTTTGAAGAAAAACATATACATAAACACACAGACAGACACAAATGTATTTCACTGAAGAGTCTTGCATGTTGCCATCTCTGGACCAAAAGGACAAACCTAACTTTCAGTAGTAGAACTTCAAGTAGAAGAACTGAGCCATTACTGTAGCTTTATTATAGAAATGTTTGTTCTATGATGGATACTTTCTTTCACTTCTTTGTAGAAACAATTCTTTCACTAAGTATATGTAAACAAAGTATATATTTACTCCATACATATACAGCAAAGATTTGGTAACTACACTGATGATGAGTGCTACAACTGGTAAAGCAGTTAAAAACTTTTAATAGGATTCTCTCCAATTTTATTAAGCTACTGCCCTGCTCCAAAGTATTCTAAAACTCTACATTTTTAGGTGGATACGGAAGAAATGTGACCTGAATTTTCCAAATCAACTCAGCATCATTCAGTAATGCTTTGAATAATCAGGAGAAGGTTAAAAAGGGTACTGGCAAACATCTATGATTTACCAAGTCTATAGATATGAAAATACTTCTCTAAGTATTTCTCGAGGATGGAGATTGTGAGATTCTTGAGAACGGTGACAAGTAGTACAAAAGATTTGATGAATAAATGTTACATTTAGGGCACTCATTCACTCCCACAGCTAAACAGGACTTTAAGGAAGCCACTTAATATAATGAGTAGAGTGATTTAGAGAAGAATTCCCTTTTCCCCAGACAGACAGAGATCAGAAAAATTGGGTTGCTCTACCTCATTACTCTTGCTTTGAGATAGTGTCAGGCTATCATTGGTTAGCTCCTCATCATCAGCACTGTTTCTGCTAAGAACTTTACTCTTCTTCTTCTTGCAACCCTCTTCGCTAGCAGGACTGCTATGGTCTTCATCGTGGCCTTCATCGTTCTCATCTTCGTCACTCCCACTTCCCTCATCTTCGTCATCCTCATTGTCCCCGTCACTTCCCTCTTTCTGAGATGCTGACCTCCCTTTTCTCTTCACCACCGTAGGTCTCCAGTCATTGTCATCCTCACTGTCATAGTCGTCCATGTCATTCAGCTCTTCCATGGACACGAAATCCAAAAGTGGTCGGTTTCGACGCAGATTCCATTTCTTTGGCTCAATGACTTGTTCCTCTGTGGTGGCTGTCGTGGGGGCAGAAGGGGACGTGCTGACAGCAGGAGGGCTTGTGGCTGGGGCAGCGGCAGCAGCTGAAGCAGCCACATTATCAGACACTGCTGCTTTCTCTTTTTCCTTCTCTCTTTCCTTTTCTTTCTCTTTTTCCTTCTCTTTTTCTTTCTCTTTTTCTTTTTCCTTCTCCTTCTCTCTTTTCTTTCTAGGTCTCTCTCCATTTTCTTCTTCCTCCTTCTTTTCCACTTTGATTAACTGTTTGTCAGATGTCAGTACTTCCTCCTCTGGAGAATTTTTAAGTTGTTCCTCTTTTACTTTAATATCTTCATTCAATTCTTCCTCTAAAATATTTTCTTCAGAATCACTACAGGAACCTTCTCCACTGTCCTTTGAAGGATCTTCACTTCCATTACCACTCCCTTCAGAATCTGTTAAAAATATGAGAAAAAAAAAACCACACATATGTATATACATACACACACACACACACAACGCTGACACAAATGAAACCACCAAAATTTGTGAATAACTTGCAAAAACAATATAAACAACTTTAAGTCAAAGAATGGTAGACATTCCCAATCTGACTAAATAATAGATCAATGAAGTTGATATAATGCTGTTAATTCAATATAGCACTAATGAAGATGAAATATATAACTAAATTAAAATATATTTTTGAAGGAAGAACACTATTTTGTGTCATTTAGCTCATGCTATATCTGGTGTTTTGAGGTAACTCTTTTCCTAAAAGTAAATGTGCATTTTAAAAAATTGAACATTTGATTTTAACTTACTGGTAACATAATACAGAAAAAAATTATCCTACTTTTACATCTTCCTTTTATTAACTATATGGCTTACAAATAATAAAAGAGTCATATCCAAAACAAGATAAATCTGCCCCTCTAAAATCTGTTTCATTTGTTTTAATCTTAACCCATCAAAATAAACAGAGGTATTTATAATCCACTTGTGCCACATTTCTAATATACAAAATCAGTTTTAGATCAAATACATAAGTGAAAAACAGACAACAGCAATGGCACAGAAAAATGAAAGATACCAGAGAAGTTATCAATTTTCCTGCTTATTAGGATACTGTTCATATTAATAAAAGTCACCTACGCTTGCAAAAGTTCTATGCAGTAACTACTATAGGCTCTAAAATGGAAGAAGTTGATAAAGAAATGAATACATGCTGGTAATGAAAAGCCACAGTAAGCACTGAAAAAATAGACTGGACATTAAGGAGCTTTCGCAGACCTATTTCTAGCAAGCTTCCTCCATTTCTACCAACAGCAGCCAAGTCTGCAATTCAATACTACTCAGTAACCTCTAGGCCTCCTTTACACCCAAATGAGTAAGTAAAAATCTAAAATATTTGGAAGGAAAGATAAATGGGAGTAGGGAAAAAAGAGGAAGCAGGATTTTATACCAATAGACAAACCTATAGGAAAATGAGAAAAGGGCAATAATAAAACAGTGAAATAACCTGTATTAACTATGTCAATTTTTATGGCCTCAACTTGCCTTACCTTCTATAATTAACAAGGCATTTAAGCTGAAAAAAGTTTGTAACTAGTATCTGGTATCTAACGCACCTCAGAAATCTTATACAAATGCATGGTAATAATATCCTACAAGTTAAATCACACAAAAAATAAAAACTTAACATTTAACAGATGTTGACTGACCCTATGAAATCAGTGTCAATCTCAAGATTATCATGCAGGTATCCACTGTTTACTCTGAAGTATTCTGAAAAAAATGTCCATCCTACACAATCTTGCACAAGACAGGCAATAACGCAGGTCAACAATTCTGTAACTGAAAACTGTGATGCCAGATGTGTTTCAAAATTCAGAATTATTTTAGAAGAGTAGCATGGTATATTACACTAATACCCTGGTGATGTCTATGGTACCATCCTATGATGAAACAGTATTTCTGCAGTGGAAAGTGTAAGTATCTACAACATTTGAGAAGCACTACAAATAAACATTAGTTCAAGTCAGGTATTTCCAACTAATAAATTTGTGTCAAACTTAGGAAATATTTTTAGATTTCTGACTTCCTTGAATTTTGAAGAGTGTGGGCCCATGATCATTCACAAACAGGTGACCAATTTCCAGTCCAAGAATTCTACAAATCAGTAATAAAGTTTTGATTTTTCAAATTACTCACAATTAAACCCTAGAGACTAAGAAAACTCATCTCTAGTAAAAGTAACAGGAATTTTTAAATAGTTTTAAATAATAAATGATAAGCAGAGTTGACTTAACATTTCGAAGCGAAGAATGATCTCTTGTATACAATGACTAAAAAAAACTTGAAACACAAGCTATGCTATAATTAAAACAGCTAGAGGATAGGGATAAAAGAAAAGCAAGATCAATTTTCCAGAAATCATGATAGACACAATAGTAGGATTAATTGGTGCAGAAGTATGGGATGTCTGATCAAAATTGAGACCAACCAACTTTGTTACTTGGTAAATTTTACAAAACATCACAAGTTTCTGTGATTTTTGTCTTGGTTTCCATTGTAATGCCAATTAATTAATTTTAAATCCAGAGGTATACTGATTTCCTTAATTCTGTTTGGGTTTTATAATTACTCTGAGTAGACAGTTCTTTTTTCTACTAGTACTGAAGACTAAACCCAGAGCCATGCACATACTAAGCAATGAGCTACATCTCTGTCGAGCCCTTTTTAAATTTTAAACAGGATCTGGACAAGCCACCCAACCTAGCCTTGAACTTGAGATCCTCCTGTTTCAGTCTCCTAACTAGCTACGATTTATAGGCATGCATCACTATGCCCTAGCACCTACAGAGTAACTGTTTTTTCATGTAGGTGTCACTGAGTTACATGCCCAGCCTTTTTTATGTATTTATTTATTTTTTTTTTTTTTTTTGAGACAGTATCTCACTAAATCACTATGTCGCTCACTCGGGGCTCAAACTTGCGAGCCTTGTGCCTCACCCATTCACAGGGCTAGAATTACAGACTACAAATGTTGGCTTGAGAACAATTTTTTTAAATAAATTTTTAAGTGTTTTATATTTAAGTATTACTAGAAGAATGTGAAATTCTCCCACAAATCCAAACTTGCCAAACCTTTTATTCAACAAATGTAACACATTATTCATATTCTAATTACAAGGATCAGGAATATATCTAATGATCTCTGAAAAATAACCTCATCTTATTAGTCACCACTGCTTTTTAGAACATAAGCACTTTACGAATAGAGCAAAACAGAACTACGCATAGCTGGGTAATAATGAGTAAACAATGTGTTTGGCTATCTGTAGTTTTATAGGCTACAAAGAAAAAAGTTCCTATTACTACAAAATCAGAGAATATTTCAAATCTATCATCTCTATATCCCAAAAAGGAAGAACAGAGTGGAGAAATGAGCCACACATTTCAAATACAGCTATCTTAGGCAATTTCAAATCTAAAATAAATTGTGTTACATTAAAAAAAAATTTAGAATTAAAATACTACTTTTAATTTGGTTAACTAGAAGGTAATCTCTCTTAAACACATAATACATTAGAATGTATCCAAGCAATACCTATTTCAATGAACAGGCAGAAAAGAATTCTTTTAATTACAGGGCAAAAACATGAATCTTCAAGAATCTCTTCACAATAACTGATAAAACAAAAATTAATTTAATGACACTAACCACCATCATCACCAATGCTTAAGTTTTCCCCATAAATATTAACAAAATCATGGTCGACTGTTTCATTAACTTTACAATATAATTGTTACTCATTTTCATAATTTTATCAAACTTAGTTGTTCTATTAATTGATGCAGTGCAACAGGGATGACTATGTACCACATGTTTAATAAAAACAGACAGATCATTAACCTACTGCTTGTTCAGAGTTATCTACTTGGAGCTGTCTTTGAGTACTCAAGCATAGCTCTTGAATGGTCAGCTGGTAAGTCAGCATGACTCATTCTGTCTTCCGACTCTAATTCCACCCTGTCAGAGTACATTTTCTGGGTAAATCTAAACCAGTAGTACTTGACTGGGGACAGTTTTTCCCCTAGAGGACATGTATCAACGTCTAGTGCCACGGAAGACAATGGTCACCATGAGACTGAGGGGTTGCTTACATGCCCCTAATAGATATGGATGCTGCTAAATAGCCCATAAGGCACAGAAGTTTCCACAATAAAGAATTACTCAACACAATATATTAGTAGTGCTGAGACTGAGAAGCCGTCATCTAGTAATAAAAACTCTCAATTTCCAGGTGTATCTCTTTTACTATTTTTTGAGATAGTATCTATCAATGTAGTCCAGGATGGGCATGAATTTCCAATCCTCTGCATCAGCCTCCCAAGTACCTGGATCTCAAGTATGCACCACCCTACCTCGTTTTCTTCCACTATTCTTTTACTCAGTTCTAATCCCCCCAAATAAATGACACGTCCAATTTCACACCTTTAACATTTAGTGTTTCCCTCACCAAGATGGCTATTTAATAGGTCTGCCTCTTTCAGTTCACTGTTTAATTCTTAGCTCAGTAAAACTGTTTCCGATGAATCTAGTGTTAAAAAAACCTCATCTCCTCCTAAAGACCTGAACTATGCTATTAATCAACCATCCTTTGTATCACCTATCATTCTATTTAATTACTGTAATGTGATTATTACTTCATTGTGAATTTCTCAAAATATCTAGCAAAATGCTTTTAAAAAAAGCACTACAAATGGTCAATGAACATGTTGATCCACTTACTCAAAGTCAGATGAAGCACAAAGTTACACCAAAGCAAAATACTAGAAAAGTCTCACCCTGACTTTCACTTATTCTCTGACAATATGATTTAAACTAATCATGGTTCAAGATCTAAAACTAACCATTTTAATTACAGGGGAGGCCACGAAATGGCACTGCTATGTTGTCTTGTTTAATAAAATAATATATGTATACATCTTTTAAAACATTTTTATACAGTAGATAACTAAAAGCAAGCAAGTCTTATATGTATCCCCAGTACTAGACCCAAATTGCAAACCACTTTTAACTAAACTATGAAATTGCCAGAGTCAACTTTATGGATCTACAAAACTCTTTAGTATCACATGGTTGAAGCTAACATTTCTACATATGGTTCTTCTGCTGGGTAGCATCACAATTCTAACACGTGTATACAATTTCAGGACAAGCTCATTTTAAACATTACTTATTGACTGTCCTCAATCAAAAATGAGAAAGTACTCATTTCACATTATATATAAAAAATAAGGGGCTGGAGATATAGCTCAGTGGCACAGCAGTTGTCTGGCAAGCACAAGATCCTGAGTTCAATTCCCAGTATGGAAAAAAAAAAAAAAATAAGGCTATTTTCACTTTCATAATGTTCTAAAAATAGAGGCTTATAATTATTAATTTTGTCAATAATCACTTGCCACTCTTACTGGTAGGTCACCCTTTAGTATTCTGATTTTCTTCTATTTCATCATCTGAGAAGCTCAGGTATAAAATTATGTGTATTTGCGGGAGTACTGATAATAATCTTTTCATGTTTTCTATATGTATTCTCTAAGTCTGACAGAAACACAAATAGTTTTACAGTCAAAATTTAAGACTTTAAGATGATGATAAAAAGAAACTAATGTACACAACAACTAAAGTCCACCCATCTAACCATTTTAATTTCCAAGGAAGTCAATGGTTCACTCAATAGAGGTCATCCTGAAAGAAGACAAGATCAAACACATGTTCACTTGTTTCTGCACTTCTAGTTTAACTTCAGTTTATTATATAGATTGGGCAGTCTTTATCTACTGAGGGTTTTTTTATTTAATTTTTGATTTTTTTGAGATAGGATCTTGCTATGCAGTTCAGGCTGAGCTTGAACTCAGTATGTAGCTCAAGGTAGCCTGGAATTCACAGTGATCATCCTGCCTCAGCCTCTCAGCGCTGGGATTATAGGTGAATACCACCATACCCAGGATGGTTTATAAAGTAGACTGGGCTCTAACAACTTCAACATATTTGAAAACTAGTAATAAATCTAATAGCTTATTTCCTTCAAAAGTACAACTAAATAATCTCAGACAACAAAAAGAATTAAAATAGGAATCCGCAGTAATATAGAGGAAGACAACATCTCTGCTATGGAAAACACTAATGTTCCTTAATCAAAATATGACCCAATTTCTCTATTAATCAGTTTAAATAAAATCATCTTCTGCTAATTTTTCTTTTACAGCAATATACCAATAACTACACAAATAAATTTGTGATTTTAGACCTTAGGTCACAAATTTAAAATCCTTGAGGGCCAGGGACATACAGTATAAGTGCAACAGAGTAGGTATTACATGACAAGAAGGACAAAAAGTTACGTTTTCAGTGTTTTTGATGAGGAGATATATATATATATATATATATATATATATATATATATATGCCTAACAAAACTCAGCTTAACAAAACTCATCAGTAATAGTTACTGTTTAATATGATTTTGGATTTAAGGTCAGGAATCTCTACTTAGTTTGATAGAGTAGTATATATTTGAATAATTAGATTGTTTTATCCTTTATAAAGAATAAAGGTCTGTTAATGAATTCTACTTAAACAAAAGGAAAAAATTATCCATAAAATCAGAATTTATTGTCACAAAATTAATTTTAGACTACTTAAAATAAGTTTTAGACTTTATCCCACAATGGTATTTGAAAAAATTCATAACTGTTGAGGTTAACTATTTTTGTTTACAACCTTATTAATAAATTAAAACTACAGTCAAGAGTATTCTACATTTATTTGTTTGTCTGTTTGAGACAAGGTTTCGCTATGCAGTTAAGGGTGGCCTTCAACTCATTTTGTAGCCCAGGCAGGCCTGGAACTCACAGCAATCTTCCTGCTTCAGCCTTCCAAGTGCTGGAATTACAGGTATGCACCACCACACTGGGCTGTAGCTAAGAAGAGTATTCTTATCGCTTGATGTTTTCTCCACTAAAATTAAGACTTTTGAATTTTACCTCTTGTCCTTCCCTTTCCTTTCCCTTGTTTGAAAATACCAAGCATCACTAAATGGCAAATGAAGGAAGCAAAGGTTGAAACAGTTAATCAGGGTAAACATCGACTTTTGATTGCTGAGAATGAACTTGATTAGTAACCACAATGCCCAAGTAGTTTTAAGATTATATCTACCCACTCTTAAAATCTAATTGTGAAAAGACTATAAATCATGGAGTCAAATGCGCTGGACTCATTATGCCTGAGTGACTGTGTGCAAATTATTTAAACGTAGTATCCCCATTACTTATAAATACTATCTACTTTACTGATTTACCGTAAAAGTTAAATGAAATTGTATGAACAAAAGTTCCCAACATATATAAGCCAAATTCTGTTTGCTGACGCTATTAAAAGTAATTAACAGTAATACAATATACTAATTTTACCGCTTTTCCCCTAGCAGGGAAAAAAATAAAAGCAAAGAAGAATCAGGAGAGATGATTAAACAAAGCAAACTCTCTGAAGGACACTTAAAAACGGTCAGAGAGGCTAGAAGTGCACCCTATAGGTGCCTAGCATATAGGCCTGGGTTCCATGCCCAGCCCCAGATTCCATCCCTCACTGCAAAGCAAAAGGAAGTTGTAAAAGGGATGAAATGTGTGAGGCTTTAATTTTTTACTTATCTAAATTTCCAAGGAAAGGGGCAGAATTGTAAATAATTTTTATTGTTTATGTGTTCACTAGTAACTTTCCTATGAAATATTTAAATAATGTGTGTTAGTCTCAATTAAAACTTTGTATCTTTCCATGACTTACACATTATACATGAGATACACTAAACGAGGTAAAATTTTTGTTTTCCAATTTCATACAATGTGAATGTATCCAACCTCTTAAAATGTGTTTTCTAAAACCACTACATATAAAGAGCAAGCATGCACACTTTATTAAGAGAGTTAACAGACAAAAAGAAAACTCTCCTCAGAAGGTGCTGTTTGTTTTTTCACTTTAAATCGGCATTTTAATCAAAACCGATCCTTTAAAAAAAAGTATAAAAGTAAGCCCAACTCCAGAAAGGTAGGAAAGGGCAAAAGAAAGGAAACATTTACCTGAGGCATCTCCAACTTTAAAATCACTGTCATCTGAACTATCATAATCGAGGGCTTCTAGAAGAGAAGCTGCCAGAGGCTTCACCTGCCTCCTCTTGGAGCTGCGATCCACTGTTAAAAGACAGAAACGTTCACATTGTCATTCACAAGCACGACAAACCCAGGGGAGAGCTGTGATGCTGAGGGAAGATGGGATGACCTCGTGCAGGCAATCTGTGTTAATACAGCTCTCAGCCCCAGGCGCCCGGGAAAGGGCAGGAGGCAGCCGCAGCCCCGGGGGTGTGGCCGACGCCAAGTCCAGCGGGCCGAACCCCAGCAGACGCTCTCCCCTACCTCTCCTGGAGATGCTTCTGAGGCTGTCTTTCAATCCCTCAATTAGACTTCGCAACGATCACAGAAAACGCAAAGCCCAGGGAATAAAAGAAGCGGGCTTCGTGTCCGCGGACCGCGGAGGGGTAGCTTCCACGAAGGGGCCAGTGTCCCCCGGGACCCACCCACCCTCTGAAAAGGACCTCTCTCCCCACCGAGGCCTCGGTACACTTACTAAGGAATCCGTGAGGTGGTCGTTTGGAGGAGACCTAGGGTGAAGCTGCGGGAGCCGGGCAGCGCCGAGGTCCGGAACTGGGACCGGGAAAGCTGTCCGAAGGATGCTACTCAAGACGGGCAGCACGAACCCCAGCAGGGGCGCGCCCAGAGCCGCCCCGGGGCCCCGCCACCCCCGCCCCAGCCCGCGCGCGTAGCTCGTGCCCCACCCCGTGCTCCCGGCCACAGGCGCCTTGCGGCCCAGGCGGCGCGGCCCTGGGGCGCCGACACACCCGGGTGAAAAAACACAAAAGAAAACTTTATTAGCCTTCACCACAAGCAACAAAACACCTAGAACTTGCACAGTCCAAGGCCACTATCTGAGACAATAGGGAAAGCAACGACCCGGATACACCTCCGGAAAGAAGGAAGTGAAAACACCAGGCTGAGCGCAACGCTCAGAGCGGAGAGCGCGTGCGCCGTCCTCGCAGCTGCTCTTCCTCCGGGGGTAGGCGGGAGCCGCGGAACGGAAGCCGAGAGGGAGCGGAGCAGCGT
This sequence comes from Dolichotis patagonum, assembly GCA_004027295.1. Taxonomy (NCBI): domain Eukaryota; kingdom Metazoa; phylum Chordata; class Mammalia; order Rodentia; family Caviidae; genus Dolichotis; species Dolichotis patagonum. The sequence continues at coordinate 65,790 of PVJX010006160.1, forward strand.
GCAGCCCAGCGCCAGAGGCTCGGAGACGAGAGGAGCCAGAGGTGCGCAGCTGGGGGAGAAAGCCCGCCCACCTCCACCAGAGCTCCGCCCACAAGGCTTAAAGTCCCGCCCTTCCTACGCGTAGTTCCCCCAGCCAATCTGTGGGAAGCCAGTTCCTATCTTGGGATTTTGATTTTTTTTTAAGATTTACAGTACTTCGAGTAACCTTTCAGCATTTGCTACTTTGTCGCTACCAGTACCCATAACTGATACCGACAGCTACACTAACCTGCTGCTTCCATACATTGCATCCTTAAAATATTTATTTTTTGCAATAGGACAATGTAAAATCACAATAGACCTTGTTTAATTACTGCTTTCAAAAAAACATTAACCTTTCAACATTTAACCTAGAAAAAACATTCCTTTCAACATTTAACCTAGAAAAAAGTCTTCATTTAATTATATTAACTATTGTACTGTGGAAACACATTTCTACAAAAATAAAGGATACAAAGTATAGTATTTTCTCCAGATGTGCATCTACATGAATATGAAATTTTGTCTTGTATCTATGCATGGAATTTATTCCTTTCAACATGAAATTTTAAAAAGAGAGGAAAAGAAAGGGCTCTAAAGGATATAATTGCATGTATGTTTAAGTGTGTAAGATGAAGGACCATATTACTGTTTTTGTTAGATCGTGGAGCAGAACTGTTAACAGTCTCATTGTTTGAATGTGTACTTTGTATGTTTTAACTTTGTAACTTGAACAACTATTTCCAAGATGACAGTATGTAAGTTATCAAGTAATGATTTCTTAGTAGTTTTTGTTTTTGTTTTTTCCCTTGGAATTCTGTATTGTTGCTACCCTTTTTTCTGTTTTGCTCTGTTTTGTTTTGTTTTCTCTTTAAATAAATTTTTTTAAAAACATGAAATTTTAAGCTAAAAAGTATGAAAGCAAATATACGACAGTCTTTGAGCAGTATCAAACGCTTTTCACGTTATTCACATGTTTTTTATTCACATGTTAAGTATTTTAAACGTTATTAAAATATTAGCATCTGAAGCAATTTTAACAGTTTTTAAAGGGTTTATATATCAAAAATTCAGAAAGATTTGGATGCAACTGATTCAATTTATTCGTTTATTCCACAAACATATGATGAATGGTCATGTTGGGGAATACAGTTTTATGAAAGACTATAATTGAAATTTACAGAATGCAGTTTTATGAAAGACTAAATGAAATTTGCAGAATCGAATCAAATCATAGAATTAAATTGTGGAGCATACACTTTAAAGAAACATGTGCGATTCTTTTGTAATAGTAAACTGGAATAAATGGTACAATATCGAATTCAAAAATGTTTACTAAATACATGCACAGAGCAATTTAAAGAAGATACCTTCTGCAAAATGATTCTTTTTCTTTTCCCTTCCAGAAGGTTAAGGCACAGTTGAAGATACAATCAAGTAAATGACTGTATATTGTGCTACAAAGTTACCCAAGGAGAAATACACATGACTAGAGAGGAAAAGCCTTCAAGGAAAGGCATCCTGAAAAATATTTAAATCTAGACAATAAGGTATCTGAACCAGTTGGGTAAGAGCAGCAGGGAGACAGAAATATTCTGTCTTAAGAAGGGGATATGTACAAATGTCCATGGCTGAAAGAACATGTCGGGACTGACAATCTAATTGGTACACAAAGATGTTCAAAAACTAGAGAAATAAAATCGCCACACTGAGAATTTGAGATTTCTTTATTTGACATGGTTTGGATCTAAAAACAGTGAGCATCTCATTAACAGTGGAAAATAAAATATTAATACTCCAAGGCAAGCAATAATAAAACAATTACTTACATTATCATATGTGATTTCCTGGAATAAGCTACCTGTTGAACACAGCCCTTAGTAACAAGTGTTTGTTATAATAGAACATTAAGATGGAACTGAGAAATAAACAAACTGGGCAAGGCTTTGGTGGCAACTCTGACAGCCTTGAAGAATGAGCAAATGATGATGTAAAGTCCAGGTTTTAAACACGCCCTCAAAACTTGTTCCAGAAATATTCTCTGATTGTTGGAAACAAGGTATCTCGACTTTGACACTGTGGATATTTGGGGTCAGATATTTCTTTGTTGTAGAAGATCATCCTGTATTTTGCATAATGTTCTAACCTCTCTAGAACATTACAGTAAGAGCTCACCCTCACCAAAATAGTGACATCCAAAATTATATCCAAACGTTGTCAAATGCCCGTTGGAGACAAAAATGACCACCACTACTCACTAATGCCTGTCTCCACTGAAGACCACTGCTCTGAAAGATATGCATCTCGTGAAATCAATTATAAGACTGATATAGCCAACAATGAATCTGAACTTACAGTTAACATTTTAGGCAGGTTTATGAGTTTAGGATATTTATTGGGAAAGAATGAGAATTGAGAGGGCTGCAACATCAGAACCTCCCTTTGTCAGCAGAATTGTTAACGCTATCTGTCTTGTAGAAGAGACTATAATGAATGGCCTCCTGAGGCAATTACTTGACAAAATGACACTTATTTTTATGTCTCTTTTTGTTGCATCATCTCATTGCATCCTATAATTATTTTTTGTGTTTTTGTTTTTTATTATTGTATGTTTGGAATGGTAATAATCCAAGATGATAGATAGATAGATAGATAGATAGATAGACAGACAGATAGATATCTTATCTTCATTATTTTGATTTTTATACCTTCTAACCATCCCTTCTTAAAATAAGACTCAACTACCTCAAGGGTAAAGGGCACTTTATGGCCCTGAAAGAGACAATGTTTTTATTTATATTAGGAACAATTACCTTATGTTTGATAGTATTGGGGACCTGGCCAAGATCTCCAAATAACCTGAATAAGAGGTATAGCAAAGGATAAAAAAAAAAAATTAATGGTACATAAAAAGGGGAGTTCAATGCTTCAGGATAGGTAGAGACAATGACACTCTGCACTAGCCACTATTTATTAGGCACACACAAAAATCAGTGCGATTATTGGGTGACTTAGAGGGATCTTAAACTGATGAAGATCTTATGTTGATGAGGTCAATTTGGATGAGTTAGAGGGCAGTGGTGATCCTATGCTGATGTAATCTTGCCCTGGAGTATCACAGCATTACAGGGCCAGCAAGGCCTCCAGGCCCTAGATTCAATTTATAATTTGTGATCTCCAAAATGATAAATTATGATCTTCTTGCTATCATTATTGGCAGTAGGTTTATGTGTAAATGGATGTATAAAACTTTTGAGTAGAGTGCAGAAAACTGTGTTAGATAATGTCTTAATTACTTCTCATTATTGGGACAAAATACTCAACACCCACAGGTTAAAGGAAGAAAGATCTATTTCAACTCACAGTTTGTAGAGGTTTCAGTCCATAGGCAGCTGGCTCCAAGCCAGGGTGCCATGGCAAAGGAGAAACAGTCCATGGCAGTGTACATAGGAAGCTGCAAGGTGGCAGCAGCTACCCTCTCTTTCCCTTTCATCTATTCAGTGGATGAGTTTAGCTATCACACCCTCAATCCATATTCACACACCTTTAATCCACAGTCAAATGCTCTAGATCCAGCCACCTATAAAAACACCACCTATCAGTGCGTGAGGCTTTGAGGAGACATCCAGATATAAACCCTAACAGCTGATCTTCAATTTCCATCGCTATTCACTTCTTTATCTGTATTATAGAGCCTGTTAGAATTAAAAAGAGTACTTCTGAGCTCATCTAGAAATAGGATTACAGACATGATTTAAATTCTGTCAACAAAATGGCCTTTCCAGGTCTGAAAGCAGGGAAGTATTTGTTCAATCACGACAGCAAACACCAATAGGCAACAGCTCCAATGTGCACTAACAAGTTTACTTGTTCTAGTGTCTATACTTAAGTGCCATAGGATTAGGTAGCTATGGTGTAGGTAGCCACAAAACAGTAATGGTACCATTTTCCTGACACTGGATTACAAATAAAGTTGTGTAACCCTTGAGCCAAACATCCAGAGGCAATCTCTGAATTTCTACTCTAAGCATCCATTGATTATTGTAAATATCTAGGTCCAACTATTAAACACTTTTCTGCTTGTGAATAGAGTTGCTTCAGTTTCTAGTGCACTGATACACAACCACTTGAAAAAAGAAGTTGTCTAGAACTGTTCACTTCCCCTCACCTTGTAGTGCTAATTTGGCAATCCAAAAACATTTATAATCCCTTAGCGACATCATAAATACTTTGCAGAAAATACGTGGCTGATTTTGTTTTACTGCAGTTAATACTGTCAGAGATAGTCAAGAGAAAACAAAGTCAATGAAGTAAAAAATTATTATGCTATTCTAAATTTTAAGAAAATTCTAAATGCTCCCAGAGAAAGACAGATTACCTACAAAGGAATAAGAATTGTGTTCAAACAAAATTTCTCAACTGAGATTTTGTGACAGATTTATTGAGGTATAACTCACAAACCCTGAAATTCATCTTTTCATAGTGTGTAATCCAGTGGTTTTATTTTTTTATTTTACTGGTTGGGGGAGTTGTTTTTGTTTTTTTTTGTTGTTGTTGTTGGTTTTGTTTTTGGTTTTTTTTTAGCAGGGTGTCGCTATGTAGTTCAGTCTGGCCTCTAACTCACAGCGAGCCTCCTGCCTTGGACTCCCAAATGCTGAGATTACAGGCATGCAGCACTACTCCCAGTTCAGTGGTCTTAGTATATACAAATCCTGTATTTGTATAACCACCACCACTATCTAGTTCCAGAACACTTTTATCACTCCCTAAAGAAATCTATACCATAAATAATGAACCCTAACTTCCCCTACACTTTCCTCCTGGAAATCACAAACCTACTTTTTCTCTCTGCAAGTTTGATCATTCTAGACATTTCACATAAAAAGAATAAAAAGTCAGGAGGCTGAGGCAAGAGGACTGCTTCAAGTTCAAGGCTAGTCTGGGCTACAAAGTGAGTTCAAGCCAACCTGAACCATATCATGAAACCTTACCTCAAACAATACCAAAAGTAAAGAATAAAAACATGCCCTGTATGTCTGTATGTCTAACATCTGTCATGTAGCATTATGGTAACTGTTGTTGATTTTGTAAGGTTTTGAAATCCTATATCACTTACACTGGTTTATTTTGATTGTTTTTATTGTTTTGTTTTCCTTGGTTTTATCCTCTTTAAAATAAAAAATAAAAAAAATTATATAATAAATACTATAAAATTTTACTGAAAGATCTGGGTGTGGTGGTGCACATCTGTTATCCCAGCACTTGGGAGGCTGAATCAGGAAGTATCATAACAATGTCAAGGTCAGTCTGGCCTATACAGTAAATTTAAGGATTTCCTGGATTACGTAGTGAGACCTTATCTCAGAAAACAAAAACAAACAAATAAGAACACATACACACAAAACAAAAAATTACTGAAAGATTGTAAGATATATATAAATGAAAAGACATTCTGCGTTCATGAATTAGAAGATTTAATGCTGTCAAGATGTCATCAGTACCCAAAATAATCTACATATTCAGTGTAATCCTTATCAAAAACTCAATGACTCAAAAGCTCAAAAGCTCTAGTTTTTGGAGAAACAGAAAAAAGTCCATTGTAAAATGTTTATGGAAACACAAAGGATCCTGATTACTCAAAACAGTCTTGAAAAACAACAGATTTGGAAAACTCACGTTGCTTGATTTCCAAACTTATTATAAAGCTAATCATGTGAGCAACTGGAACAGTGTCTATCATAAAGGAAGACAAAGATCTGTGGAATAGAATAGAGCCTAGAAATAAACTTCACATATGTGACCTGATGATTTTATTTTCCTTTTTTTTTTGAAAATTTACACTCATTTTTACTTGCATATTTTTAAAGTACAATGGAAAGTAAAACCTGTGTATATTTAAAGTGTGACATGTAAAAACAATGTGATTTATATAATCAAGTAAAATAATATAATCTTTTCCTCATATCATCTGTTCATTTTTTATAGTGATAAAATAAAAAAAGTCCTAATCTCTTAGCAAAATTCCTATATAAAACTCAGTATTATTGACCATAACCATCCTATGGTGCAGTAAACCCTCAGAACTTGTTCACCTTTAATAACAAAAACTACGTACTTTCATCAACATCTCCCCGTTTTCCATACCTCTCAGCCCCTTGAAATCACAAATATCTTTTTTGTTTCTGAGTTTGAATTCCCCATTCACAATTCATTTTACACCTTTTGTGGTATCATGTTTCCTTCATTGTATATGATCCTTGTATCTCTGTGTTGTCATCTGTATACTGGAGAAGTAGGAACCTCTTCCAGCTTTTGTGTACTGCATTCAACAAGGGGAGTCCTTTACCACTGATCCTGTCCAGACATTCCAGATGGACCATCTCGGGGACCAAGGTCAGGTTTGCTGCCAGTCCTTTGGCAAGCTGGTCAGGTGCCTGGGTCAGTGGGTGGGTAGACCAGAAGCTGGTGCTCACTGGTGTGATACTGTAGGTTTGGTCCACGTGGGTAAGTCTGCAGTTTAAGGCATCAAGGGCCAGTTTATGTCCTGGGCATGTACAAGTAGCCCAGCACAGAGATTACCTGGGGGCAGACCTGGTGCTGGAGTTCACGGCAAAGCTAGGTGCTCAGATTATACTCTCCTTCCTATATTAAAAGGAAACTGTTCACAGTGGAATTATTCATAATAGCAAAAAACTGTAAACAAAATCAGTATTCGTTAAAGGAAAAAGATAAAATATGGTACATACACACAACAGAATATTATTTGACTTTATAAAGGAAGGTAATTCTGATACATACTACAACATGGGTAAAACTTGAAATCATGCCCTCAGCTTAGAGGTAGGAATTGCTGCTCAATTCATACAGAGTTTCAGATCAGCAAGATAAAAAGAGTTTTGGACATGAATGGTGGTCATGGCTACACAATGAAATGAATGTTTTTAATATATTTAATACCTCTGAAAGTATGTTTCATAAAGCATGTGCTGAAAAATTTCATGAAATGATATATTCTACAATAAAAATATTAAAAGAAAATGATAACAGGCATACGCACAAGAATATCTGTGAAGATATCTATATAAAATTGTTCAATCAGCGTTCACAAATACATGTCACATTCTGGCGTAAAAACCTCATATTTTATGTCATTCCTAGTTATTTTACTTTCCTGCTCAAATTCTGACGGATACAGAATTGTCTATTAGAAGGAAGAGGTCTTTAAGGATGGTTCACAGCAATGCTCCTGAATTATGTAGCATAAATCCTACGATTAAACTGAAAAGCATTAATGACTGTTTCCACTCATGAAGGGAGTTCTGTTAATCCCTGCTATGCCATGGCAAAAGAGATACATTGCCATCCATCCTGTAACTAAATACTTACAGATGCTAAGTCTGGCCAAGCTTTTGCTATCATATAACATTATAATGGCAATGAAGAGTACAATCAGTTATTTAGTTGCTTTTAAGTGCTCTAAAGATTTCTGAAATAAGAAATGACATGATCGAGTTTCTCATAAGTCACCTGAACACTTATCCAACTCTTTGAAATGAAACTCTTTATCTCTTTTAGCCACAGAGATGGTTTTCAGGAAACCAAACTCAAAATCTAATCAAGTCAGTCAGGCATGGTGGTGCACGCCTATAATCCTGCACTAGGAAGGCTGAAGCAGGAGAACAACTGTGGGTCCAAGGCCAGCCTGGGCTACATAAAAGTGAGTTCAAGGCAAGCCTGACCTATACAGGGAGATCATGTCTCAAAAAAATAAAAAAAGAAAACATAACAAAAAGTCTAGTAAAACCAAACTCTAAAGTCTACAGATGGCTGAATGCTACAAATTAAGGTTGACTCCTTGCAGAATTCCTTATGTAAGGCAGGACATTCCTGCAAATTTGGATGGAGATGAGTTAGATTCTAATGAAGTTAGGATTATTGAATCTGAATTTCTGCCAGGTCTTTTTGGCCAATATAATTTTCTTCTGTGCATGCAGTTTTCAGTGCACCCTTACTAAAGAACCTATTATCCTGATGTCTACTGAGGGCCCCTAGATAGAACCACTAGAGAGTATCTCTGACCAAACTCCAATCACCTCCAGCCAGAAGTATCCAGAGTGCTCATTGCCCCCTGCCCCCTCACAGAAGGGCACATCCTCAGAATAAAAAGTATTATAGGCTAGGTATCTAGATAAAATCATAAAATTAACTGCTCCCCCTACACCATTGGTGTAGCCAGTCTTCTCTTGCTGAGTGTTCAACTATTTTTTGGAAGACCAAAACTAAGAAGATAATTGTGCTAGGAGAATGGCCAATATTTTGACCCTGGCCCTCAAAGATCAACAAGGACCCAGGACATGAGGGGACCTTTCTACAGTATCCTACAACTTTGATGGGTCACCCAGCCTCCTGAACAGAGATTGTTAGATCCCAGAGCACAGGAGTTGGCCAATGTGCCTAATTCTAGAAGGAGGATCAATAAAGGGAAAAATGTTCCCGTGCTACCAAGGAGAGCCAGGTGGTCTAGTATAGACCATGAAACTGTCCTGGCAGATGACACACCTGACAAAAGAACTAAAAGAGCTAAGAGGCTGTGACCATATTCCCAAAAGGAATATTTGAGGAGACTAACCCTAACCCTAACCCTAACCCTCTAACCCTAACCATATATATATATATATATATATATATATATATATATATATAGCTCAAGAGGTAAATTATGATTGGCAAAGGCCTCACCTTTGCTGAACTTGAACATCCAGCAACAAAAGGATATAGCCAAAGATATGTGTGAGTAATAACTATATAGATTAGACCTACAGACATACAGAACCCCTGCGGACAGTTCTAATGGTCAACTGGTTACAGTTACTATTCCAACTTTTTAAAAACAGTGTCCGACGTGACTCTTTCCCCAATCTGCCTTTCCATTCTATTTCTCATACATGCTTTAACCTCTTGGTATATCTTGTTTATTCTTGCCTAGAGGTTGCCAAACTCCAAGTGATCACACAAACAAGATCCACTATAAAAATGCCAGACTTCTTCCACCAAGGCCCATTAGATAAACCACCCTGCTGAAGACTTCCATCTGTTCCCTAATTAGGACCCCATTCAGCTCAAATAATCCAGATCAGTCATTGCACATTTCCTGAACTGCAGTTAGATGGTTGTCTCGAAGTGGGAAATGTGGGTACAAGGGGCCTATAGTTAGGAAAACTATAGGATAAAGGCCTAGCTGAGTTAGCTAGAAGTTAATGGAAAGATTTAATAAGGGTAGTGGCCTCTGCCTCTATAGATTAGTTTCAAGCAATCAGAAAGACAAAGAAACTCAGCTCAGGTAGGTTCCAAGGAGGGTGACCAGTTCAAACCCCTTTACTTAATATTTAAACCTAAACCACTCATCCCTAAGTCCCCATGCATAATCCTAGCCTTTGCCAAAGAACCAGAAAGTCATGATCAGAAGAAATCCAAGCGGAGAACCAATCAGATTCCAGGCGACGAGAGACAAGGACCAAAGGACAAGGATCTTTATGAAAGGGAGTCACAGACAAAAATCCACGAGTACTTCACTTTGGAATGCTCCCTACTCATACAGAGTAATGTCTATCCTCTCCCTCTCTTCCTCCTTTGTTTCTATACTTGCAAATAAATTATCTTCTTTTATGAAAGAAAGAAAGAGAGAAAGAAAGAAAGAAAGAAAGAAAGAAAGAAAGAAAGAAAGAAAGAAAGAGAACGGAAGAAAGGAAGGAACAAAGGAAGAAAGAAAGAAAGAAAGAAAGAAAGAAAGAAAGAAAGAAAGTTTACAATAAACGTGCACACCTTGTATTGGTGATTTAAGTGCCACTGCTGAGTTAGTTGCTTTGCAAGGGTCTGTTGTTACTCCAAAGAGCCTACACTTACACATCTCTCATTCTTGTAGAACTGCAGTCAGACTTATATTTGGATGCCTGTGTGAGAAAAACAGTGAGAGAGCATTACATACCAAAATAACTGGCTGATTTTACTGACTGATATGGATTTGGTGATATGGATTTGGTTTGATTTGGTGAATGTGTATAGGGACAAATTCTAAGACTGTGGGATTAGGGTAAGAAGAATATTACATGACCTCACTAAAGCCACAATTACTGTGTTACTCTGAAAAGCTGAGAGTGGCTTTAATAGTTTTGGATTAGTTAGTCAAAACCAGGACCAAAAAGTAGCTGAAAACCCAAAACTTCTTGGTACAGCATGAAAAAAGTTATCAAAAGACTCATGACAATTATAATGACATAGTATACTTATCATGTAGTATATATATGAGACTTTTTTGTGCTTCCACTACATATTTCTATATGAGGGTTCAGAGAACATTCAAAATTCTGAGAAAAATCATTTGTGAGATACTCTCTGGACTAGACTCTCTGCATTCAGTGAACAATCACGACCATTGATGGGATCAGAAAGTGATAGGGGCCAAGTGGTGGCACTAAAATCACCAATACAAGGTGTGCATGTTTATTGCAATAGGCTAAAGACCCAAGGAAATAACAGGAATACTTTTAATGCAACATTGTTTAACATTATCTAGCTGATCATGGAGTTCTTGTAATTAACATAAATGGTAAGCCCTCTTGACATGTATAAGCAGAAAATTCAAGGACTGGTAAACAAAAACCTGTCATTAATTACCATACTAGAAAGTTTCAGCTTCTTTACCAATTATCAGCCCTGGGCCAATTCACAGATTCAAAGCTCCTTGATATGGACTCAGATAATAGGCAAAATTTATATTGTACATTTTTCAGACATTTAGCAAGCTGGATTCATATCAGGCCATCCTCTAAAGTACTTTCTTCAAAGAACTTTGCACACATTCAGCAGATTTGATTCCTATCAGGGAAGGAGAAATAATCAGATTTTTCATGTGTTGCTGGACATTATTTCTGAACTGACAGTAATTCTTGGAGACCAAACTTCTCTGAAGCCCACTAGTTAGAGCACATATGTATAGAAGCCAGTGGTGTTTCTGGTGCTTGTGCACTTCACGGGAGACCAACCCAGAAATTATTTCCATAGTTCCAGAATGCATGATTATGATAGCTATGCTCAGTACCTGGCTAAATTATTATGTTGATTTTTATCACTCAAAGAAGAGAAGTGGACATACTAAAAATGCCTCCAAAATAGTAAATCAAAAGCAATACCATATTCCTAGAAGATGGATGGGATTAATGCCACTATTATGTATTTAAAACACATAGGAGTGATGATTATTACCACAATTCCATTGAACTTGCCTTTTGGGTCTGTGTAGAAGAAAAATGAATCTTGGAGAATGAGAGGGAATCAGTGTAATCCTAATCACTGATGGTCTTAATTGCAGCTATAGTTCTTGGTGTGTGTGTGTGTGTGTGTGTGTGTGTGTGTGTGTTTCTGGAAAAACTAACACTTTTGTAAAGAACTGTGCAAGGCAGAGACTGGCTGAGACAATCAGGCATGTGTAAAGGCAACATGGCATGGAGTTTATTCTCCCTGACTGCAGGTAGACAGAGGCCAAAAAGGCCATCAGTAGAGAGTAAAGAGAAGCAAGCCTTTTTTTTTGAAATAGGATTTTAAAGAAGGTAAGGGACATTAGGCAAGAAGATCATAGTAAACATCAGTTATCAAAGTCCTCTGCATGTTTTGTGCCTCAGTGGTCAAAGTCCTTGAGGCATGTGATGTAAATGCTTGCTTGAGTGTCTTTAGAAATCCAGGTGTTTGCAAGATTCCATATTGCATCTTATCTCTCTTAAGACATGCTGTGTTTGCTGAGAGTACCACTCTTGAGCTAAAAGGAATGGCCCTTCCGGCAGACAGTTTTGAGTAATGGGACAGTCGTTTCCAAATCAAGCCATAAAACCATGGTTCCTGTTTTTCAACCTTTGAATGGCTAATGCTTTGTATCTATAGCCAATTTTCAAAATCTCAAGAAGTCAAAAACAAGAAAAAAGCTATTAAAAGTTTACTTTCTATTGGCTAGTAACATACCTTGACTGCTACATCTCAAGGCTATATCAATTGTGCCCCACTCCTGAACGGGTGTTAATCATTTCTTTATTCCACAGGGAATAATGCTTGTCAATCACATTTTTTATTTACTTTGCTTTTTTGGTACCGGGGTCAAACTCAGGATCTTGTGCTTGCCAGGTAGGCGCTGTGCCTGTTAAGCTACATCCCTGGTGCCTTTGTCAGTCACATTGATAGTATCATATTAACTGGACTTGGAAACAGAGAAGTAACAACTACTTTAAATATATTGACAAAATATATAGGCCCATCTGCTAGGAAGTAAATCTTGACCAAAAAATCATGGTTTTGAATAGTTCTGTGAAACTGCTAAGGTTCCAGTGGCTTGGAACATGTCAATACATTCCCTTCAAAATGAGAGACATAGTACTGAATCTATCTTCTTCTGTGAAGAGGCCTAGTGTCATAAGAATCTCTTTGGATTTAGCAGACCATTTACCTCACTTGCTTATGCTACTCTGACTCAAGTACTGAGCAAGTGAAATGCTGCTAGACTTGTGAAGCACAAAATGAAAGAAGGCTTAGTAAAAAGGTCTAGACTATCGTGCAAATTGATCTTCCCTAATATGTATAACTACTTATTTGTTGGTATTTAAAGCATGTTAACATGACCTGCAATCAAGCAATAAAGTTGTATGTGAACAGTAGCATTCTGTCTACAAATAGAAATAGGAGAAGCCAGCAGGGATTATTGAGACCCTAAAATTATAAGTAAGTCACATGAGCAAGTGTCATGAGGACCATGGTCCGTACTCCTGCAGTGAGGCCTCCCTCCCTTTTAACGGATAGTCCCATAGAGTTCCCCATTTCTAGATCTATTTCTCTCTCTCTCTTCCTTTTTTCTTTTTCTTTCTTTTCTCTTTCTTTCTTTTTCTTTCTCTTTCTTTTTATTTCTTTCTCTTTCTCCTGCTTTCCTTCCAGCAAAGGAAACACTATTCCTACAAATTGCATTATATCAATTCTGTATGATAAATTCCATATTGTACAAGTATATATCCTAGGAATTTTTCTCTGGTTGAGCTCTGCCTGGTAAATTTGCCTGCTTTCCAGATTTGTTTTAACTTCTCTTTACTAATTTCACCCTCCTGAACTGGTCTTTGTTTTTCACATGTTCTCTAAGAGTTTAGCATTAACTTTGTTCTCCTCTTCCATTTTCCTTTATATATCTTTTTGTAGATGAGCTCATCAATTTACTTTGTACTAATTGTGATGCATTGGTTTTTATTTGCAAACTGAGTTCAATATCCTTAAGCTCAAAAGTGATGTTTCTCCTTTCTTTAAATGTTTCTAGTTGGGTGTATTTGATAGGTGCCCTTGTCCTAAACTCAAACTCTTCAAAAGAAGGCTCATAGCCTTTAGTGGCTGGCTTGGAATGTCTTTGTCTCTGCTCATTCCAAGATATTTATTTCTTAGCCTCACTTCATGCATTAAAAAAAGTTTATATTCTTGATCTTAGCATCTTTATTTACCCAAACTTAAGCCACATACCAGTGCTTCATGCAGCACATAAAAGCTTTTTGGTTATGTATCTTCCAGCCTCACTATACTTCCTAGTGTTGAAGGAATGTGTTACTCTCCTTATCCTAAGCATTCAACAATATGAACACTATTTAGTAGGGCTCAACATGTGTTTAATGAGTGAATAAATGCATGACGGTATTATTGAATGAACTACAAAAAGGTAAAAATTGAAGAGAGATAACGAGTGGCCGCATAGAAGAATACTAAAACACATAGTCTTAAAAGGTTATTGTATACTCCAAAAGTCTAAGTTTTGGGTATTCTACCCTAAAAACTACAAACACGTTTTTCCTAAGAAAATTATGTAACCATGTTTCAGTGAATATAAGTGCTACTATTTAAAATTGCTACAGATTCTCTGCTTTTTAGTATTTATTAAATTTTGTACAA